>JAAOAN010000463.1:0-35583 GCA_013396205.1 Fusarium mundagurra | reverse complement strand
AGGAGGTGGAGGAGGAGCACCACCAGCAGCAGGTGCCGGGGTAGTGGGGGCGGAAGCAGGTGCAGAACCAGCAGACAATGACTTGAGAACTTCCTGAGCAGGTTGGCCATTCGGATTCCATGGAATGCCTGTTGGGAAGTATTGCTTGACATAATCGGCAAGATCGCGGAACATTTGATAGAAGCTCTGAACCCATTCGATCTGCTTGGGGTCCCTGATAATATGGTTAAAGTTGATCCGCTCAAGCCAAGAGACTTACTTACTTATCCTTCTGCTCCTTTAGAACTCTGTTTCCAAAGAATTGAGCCGAGCCCAGGCACTCGTCCACGTGCTTATAGGGGCGAGTGTCAATGGTAACCCATGCGAGAACCATGATACCATCGGAGACAGTGCTGAGTTGCGTGTACATAGGGCTAGGACGGTTGGCGTCTTTGAGCTCGGTGACAGCCATCAGTGCCTCGTTGATGGGTTTGATGAGGCTCTCATATACCGGCAGATCAGGTCCGGAGAGGTTTGGTTTCTTCGCCTTTGTGGAAATCAGTAGAAACTTGCGCTGCTCCTGGAAACCAGATTTGACGAGCGCAGCCTAGTATTATACCATGATTAGCCTCTGCCCCGTAGAAGGCTTTGCGTATTCATAATCCTTCAGATGGTTGCGCGTACCTGCTCAGCGACCAATCCTCCTAGCTGGTGGCTCAACTTCACATATTTATCGACGGAAGTGTTTAGGAAAGCATCAAATTCCTCGATAGATTCTGGCAGCGGCTCGGCGACAGGTTCGGGCTTCGCGGCAGCGGGAGAAGTGGCCTTGGAATCGGAAGCGGCTGGAGGAGGAGGAGGAGGAGCGGCTAGGGAGGGGTTTGGGGGTGAAGGTATCGCCTGGTTGAGAACGGTGGCATCGGCAGGAGGCTCGGTCGAAGAAGCGATATCCTCGAGGCGCGAAGTTGCAGCTTCAAGCCTGGATGGCTTTTATCAGCGTCTGCACATCTTGGACTGACAACGCAACGAGCGTAAAGAGCTTACCTCTTGATAAGCGTAGTTAAGTTGTGCATCTGACTATTAGCAGCCATGTTGGATAATCGGTCGTTGGGTTGTTATTTGGTCGAGGCGCCGGACTGAAAGCGTTCTACTGAAAACAAAACAAGGCGAAGATATGCTTAGGCCCCTGAAGGAATAGTTGATCGGTTGGCAGCGGCGTGCTCAGGCAACAGGATAATTGCTTTGTACTGATTGCGCAAAACGGAACGGCGAGTAGCTTTCAAGTTATAGGCCGTAGGTGCCTGGCTAATGCCACGCAGAAATGCAAGAAAAAGAACAGCAAGCTTAGTGATTGACTGAATCAATGCTGTTTCTTTTCGCTAGGTATGCAACTAAGAGAAAGTTAATCAACAGACAATTGAACAGGTAGGTAGGTAAATATTGAAGATGAGACGAGGTGAGGTGATTGGAGCTCGGTCCAGGAGGTTCAAGATCCAAATAGGGATGGATGACTACCTTAGGTACTTACCTATCCCAAGGGACAGGGGAAGCAGTACGCAATGTACGACAAGTATACTTTACGCTAGGCGCCTCAGAGTGCCGTGGGGACGGGTACTGTCTAAGTATATTCCAGAAATCGGCCAAGCTCTAAAGACGTGGCTAACCTAGAGGGGCATGACAAGACTTGAACACCTCCCAAGCTGGGTAAGGATCGCAACAGTTTGCCTTTGTCCATTCAAGACATTACTGTAGGGAGACATTCCATCAACGCCGGAACCGGGCAATCCAGCGCCAACTGATATAAATTATAATAGACACCAACCCAGACATCTAGAGAGGTATTACTCCGTACTCCGTAGACCTTCCATACAAATAAATGGATTACTTAGACCAGTTTATGGCTGACCCGAGCCTAAATACCTACCTACCTATACAAATGTGCCTTATTCTTACTATTCTAAAATCCCTAGCCCATCATAATTTCATAATCTAGTTTGTGCTATAGTATATCCAATGTTTCGTTTCATTCATAGACGTTTGCGAAATTCGCGGAGACGGTCCTCAACATTATGTCCATTCCAGGCCTCGCGGCCTTCAGCATCTCTACCAATCGTTGGAACACCGACCTGCTCAATGGCGAAGCTTGCGGCAACAGTGGCACAAGCTACAGCGTCCTCAAGGCTCTCGCCTCGGGCCAGAGCCACACCGAGGCCGCCTAAGAAGGTATTCCCACCTCCCGTAGGATCAACCACTTTGGATGGGTCAGTGTGATAGGCGGGAACCCATTTCTCGACACCAGGGTCGACCTCGATCTCTTCGCGAGCCACAATCCCATCAGCATCTTGGAGAAGGCCGGCAAACAAAGCCTCCATATCCGTGTCTGGCTGAAGGCCACCCCTAACATAATCTTTCTTTCGTCGCTTGGTCGTCTTGGGGTCACGGCCTCGCTTTCTTCCTCCATTCTTCGCGATGTAGCATCCCTTCTCGCCAGCACGGATGACAAGAGAGAATGACTGCAGAGGCATGCTTGCAAGAAGCTGCTCGCAGGCTCTTTCTACAGCAATGGTAGAGATCTCACCTGTTTCTGGATCAAGTCCACTGTCACCCATGAACCCAGCCAATTCTGCATGGTTCGGGCTGCAGATATCGACAAGAGGTAAGCAGTTGGTGCAATTGAGCAACTCGTCAGGGGTACACAGATCAGGCACAGGCTCCCAGACGAAGATGGGTTTGGTATATGTCTCAGGGGGCACGACCTTCTTTCGAAGTGAGGTGATCTCGGAGACAAGATCCCTACATCGATTTGGGGAGCATATCAGGTGGAAGGACCGTGATTTAAGCAGCGATGGTGTCAGATCCTGAGCAGTCAAGCGCTTCTTGGGAGTCAGGTATCTGAAAGCTCGCTTCTCGGTAGTGCCTTCATAGCCGTTCCAGCCTCGCGTGGTCAAGCGAAGCCCGTCATGACGGAACAGAGCCGAGGTGGACCAGCTATCGATGAGCGTAGAGAGAGAGGGCGGGAAATCTGAGCCCTGATCGACAATCCAGCCAACTGACGCAGATTTGGGTGGGGGTGAGAACAGGCGAGCTCCAAGGGCTGAGTAGGTACCAGCGCCACCAAGGATGTCTTTGACGGGCGGAGTTGGCGGAATGAAGTCGATGTCGTCTTTCCAGTCAAGTTAGTTAGTGTCTGATCCGAGTAACGCAACAGTTTTGTAGACAAGGGCGCTGGCTAAGGTAGGTTAATGAATCTTCTCACCAATTATAAACATGCCCATTGTAACAAAATCGATTGGAACAGCTTCTTCGCCTGACGAGTCGCTGACCTTGCCCTCAACTATGGCCAACGGGGGATGTTTTGGGGAATTATCTGCCTCTGGCCCTGGCTCTGCCTCTGCCTCTGATTCAGGTGCTGCTTCCGTGCCTGATGCACCTACATCACTCTTTTTGTGTTCATCTGCACCCTCAGATTTCGTTTGGTCTATGTCCTTCTCTTCCTCTACAACGACAGCTTCCTTGCTATCAATAGGCAGTCCAATCTCTGGAGTTTCGGCTACATCTGCCATGATGCTTGTGAGATAGTAAGGTAATGGCCAGTTGTGTGAAAGGGTGCGAGACAGGTCTTGAACCGGCAGAAGCCCGCTATAAAGATCCTGGCTATCCGACAAATGAAGGTCTTTTCTGCCACGGAACTGTACAGTCTCAGCTCATAGACTGGTCAGGAATAGAAATATTCAACAGTTGGTGGAGTTTGCGGTCAGGGTGTTGAGTATGAAAGCGAATCGGATCGTAAAAAACAAGGGTCCAGACGCTTAATTTTGTTATACCAGGGTCGGTTTTTTATTCCTGCTGGGAACTACTGTGACTCTAGTATACCTAAGCTGCGATTCATTCATAGAATCGTTGTATAGGTAGGTAGGCTAGAGTTGCTGAGACGGAAAGAGATGGACCAACTTTCAAAGGAACGGATGAGTGAGCAATTCTGAAAGTGACTTTGGTTTAGGCGGTGTCCATGGTGGGTTGGGCACATCGAAACTGCTGCCCAGATACCCATGCATGGTACACGTACCTAACTTAATCCAAAAGGAAGGTTACGTACAGAAGGTGTCCTCTTTAGGTCAGTAAGGTAGCGAACAGAATATATCATCAGACCTTATTGTTGCTGATCAAGAATGCACCTCACGAATTCACTCAAAGACTCTTTGTGTATCATATCTTGAGTAATTGATACGTGGCTCAATATTTACCGGAGATTTTGAGCTTCTCTTATCCTGGCCTATTCCTCCTCCTCTGGGTTCAGCTCAACCATTGGTAGGTTATTAGGCAGGCTTTACTGTCCACAAATTGGTCATACAGTAGCTCCCAGTATCAAAGTCTCGATTAAGGTATTGAGAGAGGCCATTACAGACCCTGTGGAATTCTATTCACCTAACATCAATCATTAACTACATAACTCGACCAATCTCGTGTCATCCAAGTCGTTATCAACTTCATAGTAGTACCAAGCCTACCAATAGATGCACCAAAACAAATCCCGCTGACGCCAGTCGATCGCCTCGTATTGCCGACTCGTTACAATATTTAGATTTTGTACACAAGATCTCCCTCCGTGAACCTGAAATGAATGTTAGCAAGTCAATGCGTGCGTGAGTGCTTGCAATAAAGAGACTTACATAATCTGGTTTGCCTCTCCCATTTTCTGGAGCGCCTTTGTGGCCTCTCCTTTATCAAATGCATCGCGACGGCTCCCAATCTTTTTATTCACTGCCTCCACGACTGCCTCCAACTCGGCCGCGTCCTCTTCAAACAGGTCTGTGTTGAGAAGCTGACCGAGGGCTGTTCGGAACGTTGTCAGTCGCTCAGAGGTGATGGGAGCATCGTCAATTGCCAGTGCTGCAGCACCGCTGGCAAGGTCCTCGTCGCCATCCAGCGACTCTAGCTGGTTCGAGGATGGTAGCTGAGAGGCTGGAATTGACGATGCAAATGAAGCCTGCGATTGTGACTGGTCTTGTGTTCGCCGGCTAGATCTTCGCAATGTGCTATGCGAGTCTTCCTCGGGAACATCAGGTTCTCTGCTGGACCGGGCAGTGTCAATGGTTTCTCTCGCTTGGAGGCGACTGCTGTTGCGTGTAGCCCTCGAAGACGACCTGTTTGATTGCGTGGCATTGGAAATGTCACCATCGTCATCTTCATCATCACTGGAACTCTCGTCGCTGGATGATGCAAAATCAACCGTTTGAGTCTTTCTCCGCTTCTTCCGCGATTCTTCAACAACTTCCTTGAAAAGAGCAAAGCGTAAGATACCCTCTGCAGCAGCCGCATCGCGCTCCTCCACCCTGTTTGACAAGCGGGATTTGGCATGTGCTGTGGCAAGACGAATGATGGTCTCCAGAGTACGGACGGTCAAAGGACTGGTCCTTCGCTGGTTGCCCTCCATCTCGTCGTTCCGTAGACCGACATAGATATCAGCGATGCGATCAGAAGCCTCTTGTGTCAGAATGGGCTTGATTCTCGTCTTGGCATATTGTATGTACTTCTTCATGAATGGGATGCTAAGGATTTCGGGCTTCTTGTTTGAACCGCGACCAGATGTGATTGTGACACCAGAATGTAGCATTGCATCATACTTTTGGTAGACTTCGGTTGGCCCCTGGGACTCAGTTTGGTTTGAAGCCGAGACCCCCAGAGACTGCCCACCTTGCTCACGCACAGGAGCGCCTTCTTCAGTTCCTGGCTGGCGATATCGGTGCATGCGAAGGACATGTTCTGATACATGTCGGTCTCGCGTATCCTCGATGTCATCTGTGACGACAAACAGTAAATCGAAACGTGAGAGCAGAGAGTCAGGCAGTGCGATGTTCTTGTGAGGATCCTTGTGAGGGTCATATTGGCCAAAAATAGGGTTAGCAGCAGCAACAACACTACAACGAGCATTTAACGATGTGTGAATACCCGCTTTTGCGATGGTAACAGTCTGCTGTTCCATAACTTCGTGGATCGCAACTCTGTCCACGTCTGACATCTTATCGAATTCGTCGATACAAACGACACCACGGTCAGCCATGACCATGGCACCGGCCTCCAGTCGGCGCTCACCCGTCTCCTTATCAGAAGTTACTGCTGCAGTGAGACCAACGCCCGAGGAGCCACGACCAGTTGTCGCTATCGCGAGCGGTGCAGTATTGAGGACGAAACGTAGCAGCTGAGATTTAGCAGTGGACGGGTCACCGACCATCAGAATGTTGATGTCTCCACGCAGATGTGTTCCATTCTCGAGGTTTTTCTCCATACCACCCAGAAGCATGAGTAAGATGGCCTTCTTGACATAATCGTGCCCGTAAATGCTGGGGGCAAGCGACTGAGAGAGTAGCTCCAGAAGATTCTTCTTCTTGGCCACCTTGTTGATGTTACGAATGTCGGTATCTGTAATGGTCGCAGTCGCCACACCACCCCCGGACTTTGAAGATAATAAGACAACATTGTTGGTCAGAATCATCGTTTTGAAGAGAGCACTGTTGTGATTGGTATTGCGGTTGCCCAGCGTTCGATAAATGCCGACGAGCTGCACTCGGTCGCCGGGCTTCACACTGTCAACGAGGTCGTCGTCTAGGATGGCATCAACTCCGCGGGGGAGCTGCCCTGCTGGTGCTCGCTCGGGCATTTCCTGGATGGAAATGGTCTGGTGGTCTCGGTATGTACAAAAGCCATACTCTGTAATAAGCGGGTTACCATCGTCGTCCTCGCGAGGGTAGACGCTTGAAGTGGTAACACCGTTGGTCATGGTCTGATCCTGGTACTCGCGAAAATGAAACATGTCTTTTTTCTCATTGTAGTGAACACTCTTCACGACCTTGGGGCGGATGAGAGAACATCGAGTAACGATACCCTCGATAGAGACCATGTAGTTGAGGAGATGAGACGACAATGTACGGGGATTGCAAGCGTTTAAGCCAAAGCTGCCAGCCCAAGCACAGTAATAAATTGTGTCTTTTGCGGTCTGGTCAGGCCGTGCCTGTGGAATGGTTTGGACGATGTTCTTCAGGGCTTGATCAAAAGCCAGAGTGAAATCGAAGGGTTGCTGCAAGAGGCCCTGTGCGAGGTCCGGGCTGTGGTTGCGCACATGATCGAGATTAACGGTCAATCGACGCTGGTTTTTCTGTAGCATAAGAATAATATCGGATCGATAACTTCGAACTTGAGGATCATCTGCAGAAAAGAATTAGCCAGGCACAACGATCCATCTTTTTGGAGAACGGGCGGTGGACATACTGGGATCAAGGAATTCCTCCGCTTGACGTATGCGATCGCGCACGCCTTCATCTTGAAGCATAAAAGAATCCATGTCGGTGGTTCCTTGTATTGTCGTTTCAATGAGCGACTTGGTCAAAAGCGATGCCGATATGGAACCTGGACGAGGTTCTGAACGAGAATCAGATTGAGGGGTGAAAGTAAACCAGGCGGGGCGTTGCTAGGGGGCTGCTCCAAATTGCTAGCCCCTGCCCGCGCTCCCTCCCAAAGAACGCGTCTCTTTCGCGTAAAGTGGTAGTGGAGCTAAAGCTGGCCTCCAGAGGTGGCTGATGTGTGGCTACACTGGACCCTATTTCGTCAGGGAGCTCTAGCTTCCGTGATGACCTAGGCCCTGGTCTCAAGAGGGACGTACTCCGTAGTCTACGCCAAGCCTGCCTGTACTGCCTTAGGTATGCTGGGATCTCCAAGGTCCTCCACGCGGAGCACTCATAACTCTCAACCTCAATGATCTCTCCCTTACGACGCCTTTCCTAAGTTATACCACAACACATAAGCAACCCCACTACCTGAACGGATGCTATTCAACGGTGTTCGTACACAATGTCGGTCGCAATTTCTGGCAACGGGCATACCGCTCTAGATGAAGAAGCAAGGGCTGAGGTTGATGTTCTCAATTCGCGGCTCGAAAAGACAACGCAATTGACCAAGAAGATTCAATCGTGCCTCAACCGACTCGAGTCGACAGGAAAGAGTGTCCAAGATGTTGCAGGACCTCTGAATGGAGAGACCAGGCGACTGCAGATATTGGGAAATAGTAAGAAACAGACTCCATGTCCAGCCAATGCTGACAACTGACCATTGGGTAGACGTTGATTCAGTCCTGGCCGCTATCGACCGATTGCGCCAACCTGCAGATAGCAAAAATGACGAAGAGCAGATCATTCGAGTCGGTCCCGAGAAGGCCGGCCTCTCCAATTACCTGGCTTCTATCAAACGTCTAGGCAATGCCTTGAACGAGATGAAAGCCTCCAACTTGCGCGCCAACCAACAGACGATGGCCGATCTAACACGACTCATCAAGTCTGGCAATAGTCAGCTAGAATCCCATTTCGAAACACTGTTGCGCGCTGAGACTCCTCGATCCGTTGAGCCGTTGCACTTTATCACAAAAGACAAGCCTTTCCCAACACTACCTCAGGACAAAATAGCCCGGCTCGGTCTGGTGTATTCATATGTCATTGAGAGTCACCACAGCGGATCCTCTGAGCTCGCCCATATATATGCAGAGGTACGCGGCCCATACCTCTCGACATCTTTGGCCAACCTTGCTGCCGCAAGTGTCAACACCGCCAAGAAGAAGAGCCCAGATGCCGTCTACCGTGCGGGGACCAACGGTATAGGGACGTATTCGCAAGCTATGGAGGGCCTTTTTGTCTCAGAATACGACAATGTGTGCAGTGTCTTCTCGCGTGAGGATTGGGGTGTGGTTTTTCAGTCAACTTGCCAGGCAGCGATGGCTGAGCTTGCCCGAACGTTGCGTGAACTCAATGCTCATATCAAAAATCACCTCAACACCGACTGTTATCTGGCATATGAAATCACCGAGATCATCTCGGCTCTTTCAGGCAAGCTCGAAACTCGCACCGGAGAACTGAAAGGGGCACTCGCTGCAGCCCTGAAGCCTGTTCGAGAGACTGCCAAATCGTCCCTTGCCGAGCTCCTTGATGAGACCAGGCGCAAGATCAGCATGCTACAGATGTTACCCTCAGATGGCGCCCCTATATCCCTCGTCTCGGAGACAATGCAGCGCCTTCAGACGATGGTACACTTTCTACGCCCCATCTCGAGCATAATGATATCCTTAGGGGACGGTGGATGGAACTCCAACGCGGCAGCCAGCGGACGCTCGACCGATGCAATCCCCAGTCTAGCATCCTTCGATATAGGAGCGGACGGTAAAGAGATCTTTTCGCATTACTGCACTGATACCATCGAAATGCTCCTCTCTGGTTTGGACCAGAAGTCTCGCGTGCTCATGAAGAGCAGAGCTGTTGCTGGGGTATTTCTGGCCAATAGCGTTGTCATCATTGGAAGAATGGTTCAGGGCTCAGAACTTAGTGGGCTGCTTGAGAACAAACTTGATATTCTCGAGCAATGGCGTAAAAAGGCAACGGCAGCTTATACGGACGTTTGCAAAGACCTTTCCGTCCACCTGTTCGACACTGTACATACAAATCGTGCACATCGTCCAACTTCAGGACCTGTCGACTCTACTTCGATCGTCAAGGGGCTGGGAAGCAAAGACAAAGACCGGATTAAAGAGAAGTTCACGCAATTCAATAGCGCATTTGACGACATGGTTTCTCGACACAAATCATACAGCATGGAGCGGGAAGTTCGGCGAATGTTTGGGGAGGACATTCGCCAGAAATTACAGCCTCTCTACGAGCGGTTTTGGGACCGGTATCATGAAATCGACAAGGGCAAGGGCAAGTACGTCAAATATGATAAGACTTCCATTGCCGCTGTATTTTCCAGTTTGGCTTCCTGAGCATAGGGCAAAGGGGGTAATTGTGAGCCTAGACCATTAGGCACTATGGACGAGGACGCGCTGATGAGGGATGGAACAACGTATTCTGCTAGCCGACCTATAGCGGCAGTTTCGCTCATGGTTCAAGGATGCTTACCCCAGATGATTATCATCAATATCTTGTCACCATCTTGGTTCACCCAACCAACCGGTCTCCCCGACCTTGCCCGAGGCACAGTGTATGAAACCTAAAGGATTTATTCACCTGCTATGTCATCTCCCCTCTCATTTATTGCTATGCTCAATCCAACTTCAACTCCTAGCGATCCTCAAAGATTTTGGGTAGCCATGCGAATCAAGAGTCGAGCAAAAGTAATTTGAGAACAGCAACGCGGCCAAAAACATTGTTTGGTCCTCCGACCCGTTTGTTGAGGCTATAGAAGCGGCTGGTGAGTCGCAGAGTGATCAGGAGGGACACCTGGGACATGTGCCGCAGTAGTCGTGAGTTCCGAGATCGTTTGCTTTGCAGCAGGCAGTACAACAACTGTTGACAGGCACCTGAGATTCGACAACGGCCATGGTGAAGGTGCTGAGAAAGTATTTGAGAGTTTTGTGTAAGTCACTTAGCTCGCGTGGGGAGGACGGTGTTATTCAAGTTGAGATGGAGTGCTTTTTGCTTCAAAGGCCTGAAGGAGAACCGATCAACGGTTCCAGAAGCTTTATACTCTGTCCATCCTCAAGGGTCTGAGCCAGCAATGCCACGATGGTCTTATCCGTGGACCCGAAAGTGAGGCTGATGCTATTTCAATTCGAGTTGAGGTGGTCTTCGTATGTATGTGGGAGGGACCGGAGATATGTGCAGGGGGGCTTTACTGCCTTCTTTCTACGGATGGATTGAAACATGAAACAGTCCCACCCCCCACGTACCTAGCGCGTCATCATGCACAGTTTTATGCTTCCTTCACCACATGCCACGGCGAGAAGGAGAGCAACCCTTCAACTGCCAGCCATAGAGGTCATCGTCATCATGCATGTGATACAACTGTTAGTCCGGTCTCCTGGAATTTGGCGCCACGCCAGTTGGGACTTGAATCCCGGTTCCCAGTAGATGGCAGCTGTCATCTGGCAACCGATCCTTTTGGAGAGCCCACAAGTGAGGGAATGGGCTGGCATCTTCCTTCACGCTGCTTGCCCCATAAGTTATCTTGCGTTTGCTGTATGTCTTGGGCCTCGGAGGCTCCCGCATTGTAAGTTACCTGGCCTCGCAAAGGCGATGCTGAGGCTTATTCTCGAGGTTATTGGGTGATAGTAACCGTTTGTCGCACACTATCCCATGATGCTTAATGCTGTCCCTACAATGACAGGATGCCACTCTCGGGCCTCGCTCGGGTCTTACCATGCATGCAGTGGTGCCCGAGACTAGATACGAGCAAGTTGTTTGTCGCCATTCGACACAACATGTATATACATAATCTAATACACAATTTACTTGATCTAAGTTAGCTCATGCACATGCATCATATCCATCTGTCTCGCAGCACACCGAATTTACTTCACACGCGCTAGCCCGCTTCTCTGTGAGACCAGATCCATGTTCCTGTGCCGATCTCTAATGTGATTTGAGGACCCTTAATTCGATTGTGACAAGTCATGCACAGGCAGACTTCACCTATCAATCTTGACACCACTGCCAAAGATCTCGTCGATTCGCGTCCGTCGCTCCCACACAATGGCATTGTCCTCCCTCCGTTTGAAGTAGAGTATGCGGTGCTGCGGGATAAATTCCTCATCAGTCTGCTCCGTCTTCCAATGTTCCACTGCCCTCTCACGAGCTCCGAGGAAGCGGTCTTCGTAGCCAATGATGTAGTCGCCTGAATCGAAGTTGGGGTCCCAGCGAAGCCGGTTGAGCACATCAGCAGCTGTGCGAAACTTGCCCAGCCCTGGTGTCTTGCCCACAACCGCTGCTCGGGATCCAGGCCCTGTGCTCTTATGCCCTTTTGATTCCTCCTCAGCATCATCGAAATCTTCCTCTTCTTCAAGCTCTTCATCGGATCCGTCATCATCGGTCTCGCCCCCATATCCCCCCCATAGACTCTGATCAACCTCCAATGAGCCAAGATCATGAGCCTTTGCGACAGTTGCACTCATCCAACAGAACTGGGAGTCATAGTACTTCTCGTCTCGGCGAACCCTCGCTTCGAATTCCTGTAGCACTGTCTGCATGGCCATACCCACCTCCTTAGCATCTTCTTTGTTTGAGTCACCGTCCCATGCAAGACCAATGAGGTAACAACCTTGATACTCAGCGCCAGATGTCTCTGCTCCAGCGGACACATCCAAGAAACGAGATGGCCAAATGCGTGCGAGAAGATGCTTCAGTTTCCTGTTTATATCTAGACCTTGTCAATGTGATACATCCTGCCAAAGGAGAGAAACGTCCCTTACCAACTAGTAGCATAACACAGCGCGACTCAAGCCAGCCGATGAAACGACCACTCTTTTCCTGCGACGGGCCCCAGTAATGCGCATCAATCTTGATGTATTTTTTGAATGCATGCAAAAACTCTGTAGATGCTGAGGCTTGAACTGATCTTAGAGCTGTCTCGGGTGCAATACCGAGTAGCTTACCCCAGGTACAGTCATCATCTGATAGCAATTTTTTGGCACGACCAAACTCAGAAGAAATGGTAGCCACTGTTGGGATAGACGCGATAGGAGCAGTGTTGAGTGCTGGGCCATGCCAACCGATCAGGCAAAGGCGTTCTCGGAATGTTCGGTTATATCTCAATTCTTTGTGAAAGAACGAATCAAAGACCATCGAGTTCTTCCAGTCGAATTCCGAGTAATGATGAAAGAATGTGACGACAATGTCGGCCGGGGTTACAGTTTCATTCTCGTAGGCCAGTGCTTTACAGACCGGAACAAGAAGGACGCTTATGTGAATACCACCGAGGAATCCAAACTTTGCCGAATAAATGCCTCGCGCCTGGGCCCAAGATTTGATGAACAAGTGCGCCATTCGATACTGTACCATATCTGGAAGTGAGCGGCGAAGGTAGAACAGATCGCGGACAGGCTTAAGCTTAGCAAGTGCCTGGAAAGACAAAGCAAACGCTGGGTCGCTGGCTGGGCGCTTCATAACCTCAGGCCACCTGCATTAGAGAGTTAACAGTTTCCTCTTTGAATATAGACATGGTTCAATAATACCTTTCAGCTATCGATGCAGCTGCACAATACTGGAGATCGACTTTGATGCCATTGACTTCTAGCTCCAGCATGTTACCTGAATTGGCCTTGACTCGTCGCAAGATTCTCACGCCCAAGGTCGTTGCCCGCTTCAATCTTTGAACAGCCAATGCAAAGAATGTCTTTGAACTGAACTGGCCAATGCACAGGCAGTCGATATCAGAAGAACTTGTCCAGACCCCGAGGCCATAAGAGCCAACTGGGACCACAATAAATAGAGGCCCAGATCGGGAATCATTCTCTGAAATCGAGGACGTAGCATCTTTAAGAACCATTTCAAGGGTCTTGATCGCTTCAACCCGGTTGGTCCTCTCCTGCTCATTCGGAAAACATCCGTGTCCTTCCAAGAAGTCCTCCAAGCTTCCGCTGTTAGTCAAGCCAGGAGGAGGCTGTCGAAGTGCAATTTCCATCTCAGGGACACAAGATCGAGACATATCAGAAGGTGACGATTTTACCAGAAGGCATCTTATGCCCCAGTGATCACTGGCGTATGTGGGAACACCCTGCTCCGGTGAATCGAAGGTTGTCTGACCAAAAGTATTGAAACCATGCGGGTTGTAGTAGCCATTTGCCTTGACCAGGATCTTGTCATATCTCTGCGGTCTATTATTCAGCCCATTTCCAACGAGATCAGATGCCAGCGTGTTTGTCAGTGGGTCGAAAGTAGCCCCTTGTTCTCCCTGGAAGGAGTCTAAGACGTTCCTCTTCTCGTTGGCTATGTCGGAAGATTCGCCCGACTCTAGTCTCGTTGCCAGCCAAGTATCTAAGAAGTCAAAATCCGAGATAGCCCGGTCGATATCTCTCAAGTGACCAACAGTTTGGGCAGAAATATCATTCTTTTTCTTGGCAGCATCTATGGTGTAAGTTGAAGTCGCAAGATTGAAGTCTCCAGCAATGATGTATGGATGTTGCAGAAAGGTGGCAGACAGATAATCGAGCATCTTCTGGACTTCTTTCTTTTTGGTGGCGACGGCGCCGTCAGTAAGTCCTTGGCTCAGATGACACGCCACAAGTATCCAAGATTTGAATGTCCCATCGTCAGCATCTCGTGTACCGATGCCGGGAAACCGGGCCACGGTGCAGCCTTTGTGCTTCCTGTGGAATGGGAGATAATGCCATTCAAACTCAAATCTACTCAAGACGACAGTATTAAGGAGGCTAGGTAGCGGCCCAATACCGGACTGATCTGGGGGACCATGAGTGACGAAAGGATAGCGACTACGTATATCCTTGTTGGCGAGGAGGTCAGGAAGAAAATGGTCTGTGACTTCTTGAAGAACAACAATATCGGCAGCAGCACGAGCTGAGAGCAGATTTTCCACCAGAGCTGGATGCCGATATGATTGAGGAGGCCACTCAAACTCTGCCAATACATTGTAAGAAGCAACAACCAATTGTTCAAGGATGACCTCGTTAGTACCCGGGGATGTGTTTGTCGACTCAGCCGTTTCCCAGGCCCCTGAAGGCTGGATCCAGTGATAGCATGGCTGGAACGAAGTAGTAGACATTTTGTCTAGATGATCATTGAAACTTTGAGGCGGTGTTATCCGACGGAAGCTTCCCGATTCAAGATCCAGAGTCCCCCAAAGCCTCATGGGCCGTAGTCCGCTTCCCCCTTGCGCCAGTGCGCCATCGCGAATAAGAATAGCAATTTCTTTCACTTCCCATTCTATCGGTGCCAAGAGGCGGGCTTTTTCGAGGAGGAAATGATGGGGGGCAGCTGAGGCGTCTTCACTCTGACCGATGGTCAAATGAGGAACGAAACGTTCATTTTGAGCTCCATGTGAACGACCAAGAGCACTGCAGATTATATCCCTGATCTTTGAGAGCTTGGCTGTAGTAGATCCTGAGTTCGAGCCCAGAAAGAGAGTGTTGCGGCTTTTATGTTCGAAACAGTCAGCAACATTGAGCGAAATATGAGGCCGATCTTGTATCACGAGCCCTTCAAGTGCTTGTGCTGCATTCCCTAGCACTTCAGGCTGGATAAATGGGTAGCTAAGATTAACGTGAGGAGGCCACGCAGAATATGCCTTATCATAAAGACTTCTCAGGCGATCCACTGATGACCAAAGTTCACGAGGAGGGATAACACATAGGGCAGTCTCATGCGAGTCGAACCCATACAGTGATGTTTGTTCTGTCGTCTCCATAACTTTTGTAAGATTCTCCTCCAGATTCCGGGTATATATGAGCTGAATGATGATATGTGAACTAGAAGCGCTATGCCTCAAAGAAGATAAGCTGGGTTTGAATTGTAGTGGGGGATCCTGCTAACGTCGCAGGGGTAACATAAGGTAGAGAGGATCGACGGAGGGGTAGGGGTCGTCGTCTTGCGTATCCGTATTGTTGTATCAATGAAGATCAAGTTACCAACAAAAAGAAGGCTTACCTTACTTCTTTAATGCTTCATCTCCCCTTGACAAGGCTGACAGGTAATACAGAGATATATGGCCATTGACTCATAAATTTCAGGCAATTTGCGGCCTGTCTGTCATTGCTACTCTGGGATCGTCAGGTTCAAACTGACCCGTGGCGGAGCAAGCCTGCGGCGTGACTCACTTGGAGTTATGCGTGAGCATGAAATATCGAACTGGTCAATTGAAGACATCTTCAGCTGGCTATAAACCTTCGCCGGGTCGATAGTAAGTAAAAAGGCACTATATCAGCAGGATTACATTTGTCGTTAGTTATGAGTCACTTATCAATATCATATGTTAAAATACCACAACATTAAAAAGGGCCAGTGCTAATAGCCCTTGGAGCAGTCGGCCGTTCACTTGACGAACACCTCATTGAAATTCCGTAATATGTAGCACATTACCCCATGTTCTCCGGCCCCCAATCAATAATTCCTGTTTCATGCCCCTTGCCTTCCATTAGAGCTTCAAGTTTGTCTTCGACTGTGACCCAACCGTGACGCTTCTGTGAGATAGCATACTTGATTGGATCCCTCCACTCTCTCCACCAAGTTTCCTCATTCTGGACAATACACCTTCTGTCAGGCTCCCCGTTCTTCGCTGTAGCAAATGGCCAGACGGCTTTGACCACTTCGTATTTATGTTTGCCAGAGAATAGGCTGGTCACACTAGTGAAGAACTGGTTGACTTTGTCCGGGTTCTGTATCACGACACGGCTATGGGTAACCACGAAGCTGACATCAACTACGCCACGGTAGTTGAGTGCTGCCACGAGGCTGCGGAATTGTCCTTCAAGCCATGCTGTATCGAGATTTGTGACCACTCGTTCGAGCGTAAAGAGTTTGACAGAAGCAGGATCCTGAACGAAACGGCGGCACCATTCATCCAACCCAGCATCGCCGACTTCGGGAAGGATATCGGGTTTGAGACCTCCACGATAAGCTAACTCCCCATCGCCAACACATCGAATATAGTCTAAACGCTGGTTATCATCATCCGGGACTAGCAGGCTCATAAGGTTAAGTTTGATGTCAAAGTCGACTTTGCGCCCCCGACTACCCCGAATGTGAATCTGGGGCTTGGGAGGCACCGAGGCTTGTGCGCGTATGAGAGCGACAAGCGCCTCAGGTTTGACCGATAGATATTCCGCACGCGATGAGAGAGTCTTATAGTCGTTGGAGAGTTTGAAGAGAGGGGGGGAGTAAAGACGGTAATCAACTCGCGGTAGTCCAGGAAAGCGTGCCGGGCTTTTATGGGCGGTTGTGGGTTGTGAAGCCGGAGCGGAAACAGCACTTGATGGGATAGAAGGCCCAGAATAAGGCGGCAGTGTTACATGATGCTCTGGAGTCTCACCAGTCAAGACTGCGACAGGCGACGATGGCTCAGGCTCGGTGCCTGCTGCGGACTTTTCCATGTGTAGTAAGTATGTAGGTCGACAAGGAGATTAATAAAGATAAGAGATCTTAGTTAGTAAGTTGTAAAAGTAATGCCCTTTAGGTAAGTGAAGATGTATGGGATGTTTTGATCAGCCTTGGACAGTAAATATGAAGATAATAATCTACTCTTATGACATTTGAGAATAATTAAACAAAAGTTGCCCCGTATTACTTTGGAAGTTATACCTAAACTTAGGTATACAGCATGGTTTCTTACCTGCCTAAAATACTAATTGTCTATCGGGGCGCCGAGCGCCACCTCTCAGCCTTGCCCCACTAAGCAAGGTCGTCAATCAACCTGGCCAGAGCCTGGGTCTCGTTGTGAACACATAGCTCCATCCCTAGCCCTGGTTGCTATCTCAGCGTCCAGCATCTGCATTCTTCTGCAGGGCAAGCCAACTGCCATACTCAGTTTATACCTTCAATTCCTATAATAACTTCTTCAACGTTCCGCCCAGCGCCTGCTATTTAGCCACCCAACCATGGATTACGAGACGCTCAAGGAGCAATGGAGCGAGGTCGAGGACCGCGATGGTGTCCGTCTGAGCTGGAATGTATTTCCCAGCTCCCGTATGGTATGTTTACAGCTTCATAACTCTCCATCTTGAGCTCACGTTATACAGGAAGCCTCTAGACTCGTCGTGCCCATCGGCGCTCTCTATACCCCGTTAAAGGAGAAGCCCGACACTCCTCTCCTCCATTTCGAGCCCGTTACATGCAAACAGCCCTGTCGCTCTGTATTGAACCCGTTCTGGTATGATGCCTTTTGAAACGATTGCTCTAGTTTCATGAGCTGATCTGTTACTGAAGTCAAGTCGATGTTCGTGCCAGAGTTTGGATCTGTCCTTTCTGCCTCTCGCGAAATCAGCTTCCACCTCACTACAAGGACATAACTGCAAACGCTATCCCCCCCGAACTTCACCCTGCGAACACCACGATAGAATACCGCCTCTCACGACCTGCGCCTGCGCCCCCGATCTTTCTCTATGTCGTCGATATGTGCCAGGAGGCCGACAGCCTCGCCTCTTTGAAAGAATCGCTTGTGATGAGTTTGAGTCTGCTTCCCGAGAACGCTCTTGTTGGTCTCATCACTTATGGCACAATGGTATACCATTCATTTTTTTTTTTTAATTATTTTTCTTCATCATTAAGATTTAATAACACTAATACCTGTACAGGCTCATGTCCACGAGATCGGCTACGAGGAATGCGCCAAGTCCTATGTTTTCCGAGGTAGCAAGGAATATGCTGCGAAACAAGTCCAGGAGATGCTTGGTCTGTCATCCTCCGGCGTACGACCCGGCATGCAACCTCAGCCTGGTCGCCCATTCCCTGCCGGCCCGGCATCTCGCTTCCTCCTCCCTGTCCAGCAGGCCGAGTTCCAGCTGACCAAAGCTCTCGAATCCCTTCAAAAGGACCCCTGGCCAGTTGCGAATGACAGACGTAACCTTCGATGCACCGGAGTTGCCCTCAGCGTTGCCGTCGGTCTTTTGGAGTCATCTTTCCAGAATGCAGGTGGGCGCATCATGCTATTTGCCGGAGGCCCTGCTACTGAAGGCCCTGGCATGGTCGTGGGACCCGAGTTGAGAGAGCCTATACGATCCCACCATGATATTGATCGAGACAACGTCAAGTATTACAAAAAGGCTCTGAAGGTGTGTCATTCAGTACTTCCACTCTTTTGAGCTCACTCTGATCGTCTCATTATAGTTTTACGAAAACTTGGCCAAGCGAACGGCACACAATGGTCACATCATTGACATTTTTGCTGGTTGTCTGGATCAGGTCGGTCTCCTCGAAATGAAGGGCCTATGCAATTCAACCGGTGGTCATATGATTTTGACTGATAGCTTCACTTCTTCCATGTTCAAGCAATCCTTTGTGCGAATCTTTGAGAAGGATGGCGATGATAATCTACTCATGGGCTTCAACGCAGTGTTGGAAGTTCTGACCACAAAGGAACTGAAGGTCACAGGTCTCATTGGACACGCAGTCTCTCTCAACAAGAAGTCGATCTCTGTGGGCGAGACTGAATGTGGAATTGGCAACACATGTTCTTGGAAGATGTGCGGTATCGACCCCAAATCGAGCTACGGTATATACTTTGAGATTGCCGGCCAAGGTGCTGCCACACATCAACAAGCACCGCAGAAGGGCATGATGCAGTTCTTGACGTACTATCAGCACTCCTCGGGCCAGTTCCACCTCCGCGTCACGACTGTCGCCCGCAACCTTAGTAGCCCTGCTGGGGACCCAGCAATCGCGCAGTCCTTTGACCAAGAGGCCGCCGCTGTCCTTATGTCACGAATTGCTGTGTTCAAGGCCGAGGTCGATGATGGCCCTGATGTCCTACGCTGGGTTGACAGAATGTTGATTCGTCTCTGCTCCAGATTCGCGGACTACAGGAAAGATGATCCTTCATCCTTCCGACTGGAGAAGAACTTCACGTTATACCCTCAATTCATGTTCCATCTCAGACGAAGCCAGTTCCTGCAGGTTTTCAACAACTCTCCTGATGAAACAGCCTTTTACCGCCACGTGCTCAACCATGAAGACGTTAGCAACTCACTCGTGATGATTCAGCCGACCCTGGACTCCTACACCTTCGACCAGGATGGCGGCCAGCCAGTTCTTTTGGACTCGGCCTCTATCCAACCAACTCACATTCTGCTTCTCGATACTTTCTTCCACATTCTCATCTTTCACGGTGAAACAATTGCAGAGTGGAGAAAGGCTGGTTACCAAGATCAAGAAGGTTATGAGAACTTTGCTGGTTTGTTGGAACAACCCAAGGAGGACGCTCGCGTAAGTTCACCCTCATTCGCTCTCAGTCTGTTACTAACCTGTCTAGGATCTCATCACTGACCGCTTTCCTCTTCCTCGATTTATTGTTTGCGATGCTGGCGGTTCTCAGGCTCGATTCCTCTTGTCCAAGCTTAACCCATCTACTACACACACCACTGGTCCATATGGTGGTGTAGGAGCCACCACTGCTCAGACAATTTTCACAGACGACGTATCTCTGCAGACCTTCATGGACCACTTGATGAAGTAAGTTTGAGCCCAGCAGGTTGCACATATCGAGGTGAGCTAACAGACTTTCTAGGCTTGCTGTGAGCGGTACCAATTGAGATGGCTAATAAACGGCTGTATCGGAGACCTACTGCCATCTCAAGAAGTCAATGGAAAACCAAGTCTTACGATGGGGCGTAGATAGTGACGACGCAGTTCTCATAAGCTCATGGTGTTAGTTAAAAGGCATTATAATAATCAAAATCCTAGCCCAGCACTTGGTCGATCTATAATCTCAAGTACCTTGCCTCGCTGCGCTGTGATAATTTACCTTAGTAGTAGGTAGTTTACCTGTTTGACCTGGAGTGAGCCCAGCGGATGATGATAGCACGTGATGCGCACTGACTCAGCAGATTTAGGGCAGGTATGGGTGGGGCCCACATCTTGCATTTTTAGTTTTTGATATTTCGACAACTTCAAGTTTTCTTTTCGATCAACCTGCCTGTTCGTTACTTCCGGCACGCAAACCTCGAGCCTCTGCCGACTTTCACGACACAAAAATGCGTTCGTCTCACTCCTGAATATCAGGCACGGACATCCTGCTTACACGATGAACAGCTCCCAAGTTCGATCCCAATGAGGTCAAGGTGATGTAGGTTGATTCCGTTCACAGAATTTGGACACCTTGAAACTGACATTTTGCAGCCACCTCCGCGCCACTGGTGGTGAGGTCGGTGCCTCCTCTGCTCTCGCGCCTAAGATCGGTCCTCTTGGTCTGTCCCCGAAGAAGGTCGGAGAAGACATTGCCAAGGCCACTGGCGACTGGGTATGGTGTTCAATCCCATTGCACATTGAAGCATATTAACAATTGTATTCAGAAAGGCTTGCGCGTGACTGTCAAGCTCACCATTCAGAACCGTCAGGCCGCCGTGTCGGTTGTGCCCACCGCTTCCTCCTTGATCATCAAGGCTCTCAAGGAGCCTCCTCGTGATCGCAAGAAGGAGAAGAACATCAAGCACAACAAGTCTGTCAGCCTTGACGAGATCATCGAGATCGCCCGCACCATGCGATACAAGTCTTTCGCCAAGGAGCTCTCTGGTACTGTCAAGGAGATTCTCGGAACCGCCTACAGTGTTGGCTGCCAGGTCGACGGCAAGCCTCCCCAGGCTATCATCGAGGCTATTGACAGCGGAGACATCGACAGTAAGTCTTGGTACCCCCTACTCGAAATTCCCTCAAGCTAATATGTGATAGTCCCTGAGGAGTAAATATTTCTCACGCCCTGTTCAAAAATCCCACCAGTATGAGAAACCAAAAATAGACTCATTGATCGATGGCAGCATGACAAATTATTTCCGTCCAGTCCTTGTGATTTGCTTCGAAATTGTGAACCCTTGACTCACTCTGAAATCTACCATCATGCCCCGTGGTTTATTTCTATTTTTGTGCAAGGAAGAGGAACCTCGGCCCAATACTCACCGCGACATACTGGCGATAAAGCTCTTGTGGATGTAGCGGTCCATCATTATGGCCACATGATGCTCAAGTTTCCGATCAAAATTCCTTCCATTTCTTTCGATAACATCTTCCTGCCGCTCTACTGGACTGCACAAGCTCTCCCTCACGATGTCTCCTCGAACAGGTAGAACAAGGCATTGAGAAATATACCATCTATTTAAGCTAATCGCAAAGAATTTGAATCTAGTCGGACTTGTAGTAACTGTAAGCGTTTACATGGAATATCATGCATTACATTGTTTCCACCATTGAAAGTGCCAGTTCTCCATGGAGGTTCACCAAGGTTTCAATTAAACATCATTGCAAGTAGCACACCTTCAGTCTGATCTACTTGTTTGCAAGACGATATCAAGCTATGTAGAATCTTCAGGGTTGTGAGAAGGATCCAGTTGAGTTGAATGGATAAAATGCCGAGACTCTATCCACATGCGGCAAGTATACCAGCAATGTGGTACGATAGGCGATGTCCTCAATAGTCTCGTCGTATCTAAGAGTATTCATAGAATATCCACGGACATGGGTGGGATCAGAGGCCCCATTCTCCAACCATTTCCAACGCCTCATGCTGGCATGGATGATGGATGGATCCAATGACCATCTATCAGGACATGCTGCAGCAACCTCATAGCGCAGGGCCCCTGTATGTACGTTGCATACCTTAGGTACATTGCATGCACTCAACAAGGACGGGAGCAATACTGGCTTGGTATGTACTCAATGTTTCAATTCGCAAATACTTGACTTGGCCCATCCTTTCTTCACGCTCTGCGCCGAATTGTTTATCTGTGTCAAATGCTAAATTGACGCAATCTTTATCTGGGGTTCGAGTTGTCGTTGGTTGGGGAAGTGGGCAGGCAGTGTAAGCATGAGTGTGGATGGATGAGAGGGAAAATGGTCTGTCCGCGCTTATGGCACAAGCTGGGTTGGGAGGGGCCTCGTGGAGCAAGAAAAGTTGGGTCCTCTATTCTAACTGATAAAAATATTCAGGTAGCTTTGGTTATATTTAGGACTCCCTAAGATTAGTTATTTTTATCACTTGAGATATATGTCCCAAGTTTTCTTCCCTCCCCTTCCATCCATGCATGCCTCGAGGAGCATCACACCTCAGGCAAAGTGGTGCCCAAGTTTGAGGTGAGGTGAGGTGCCTTTGTGACTCCGTTTCTCCCGCCCCAATGTGGGACGCCCTGGCCCCCCGCTGTCACAGGTTCTCCACTAACCACGGGCCTAGGTTGCTTGCTCCATCGAACCTGGCGCTAACTGCCTGGCGAGCAACAAACGTGCCCATACCTCACTTACCTTACCTAACCTACTAAGTACCTCCACTAGCGATAGAGCTCTCTCTTGTCAACTGCTTGCTTGTTCTGGGCTGCTTGTATTGACCTGAAAGCCTCCTTCAGCATTTACTTGACCGATATCTAGGGATTTGGGGCTGTCATCAGACTCTGATTCCCTGTCACTGCAAACAGAAACTCTTTGGTGAGACGATGAACGCGATAGTGATATCCCGTGCGACTTGATCTTCGGTCCCTCTGCGAGAGAATCGATAGACACTGCTTTACACAGTCGCCTAGAAACGCCTGACCCTCTCTCTTTCTCCTTCTCTTACTCACCAACACAAAGGCCATTCTGCTGGTTTCAAGACAGCGCAAGGCTCTCTCGCAACAGCTCGAAGTTTGTGTTTCTCTGGTGTGTCGCTGGCGCTGTACTCGCCTTTCGCACTCGCCCAGATGCTTGTCAGCAATCAACTCGACACTTCAATACCAAGCGCAGCCGCCAGCCATGCCCTTTAACCAACAGGCCATGACCTACAGATTTCCATCAGCGTCTTTTGTCCTGCATTTTCAGTCGGTTTTGTTTCCTCGCCAATATACCCCGTTGTCATGTTACCTCTCCTTCAAATGTCCCCTCACGCGGTGACGCCGCCGCAGTCGAATCTCGATACTCTCTCAACGTTCCCAAATACCGACACCACTTTTAACGACCATCAACCTCGCAATGTCCCAGCGCCATATCAGCAGTCATTCGCGATTCGCACCTCTCGACCTCACCGGCACACTATCCCGTACGGCTCAGCTCTTTATCCGCCACGCCAAGAGCATCATTTACGACGAAAGACACCAAACGGTACTGTCGATGCCGGATATGACGGCTCGCCATCGTTATTCTCCCATGGTCCCCCGCCTTCGAAACATTTGGTTCTACCTCGATCAGCGACGGCTACGGCATTTCCCCTGACGGGCCCTCCAATACGCCAATCTCATTACAATGGGAGCATCGACTACCGCCGTCCATCTTCGGTCGGCAATACTGGTCTCAGCGATGACCTGCAAGCCCGTCCCGGATCTTCCACTTGGGCTTATGGGAGCGATACGACATTGCATCGTGGTGCACTTCACACTAATCATTATGGCCTTCATCAAGCCGAAGGCCAATACATTCCTCAAGGCCAGCCTGAAGCGCCGGGGGTATTCCCTAATCTTTACCAACCAATAATACGAGCTCACGAGTACAATGTCAGGGCATTTTGCCCACCCCCTATAGTCATGAACGAATCGCTGCCTTTTGGTCAGCCAGGCATGCATACGCCATGGAACTATCATGGCCGACCTGGCCTGGTCTCGGCAAGGCACGTTCAACCGCAGGACTTGCGCTCTTTCCAGCAGCATTGTGGTTCTGATTTCGCACGTCGGTCTTCCTTTGCTTCAGGTTTTGACTCGGAAACTCAGCATCATCCTGGATTCGATCCGAGCATGCACACACAATCATATCATCGGCCACCTCATCTGAGCAGCCAACAAGGTTTCAGAGAGAAAGTATTGTTACAGGCGCACAGGGTCTACGTTGATCTGCTAGCATACGCACAAACTATCCGGAAACCGCAGGCTTCCAAAGGAGCAGCAGGCCACAACTCGTCCCCTAGGCTTCTTGTTTACCCTAAACCTCCGAAACCTTCCTTGAGAATATCTGAAGCCGCACTTGGACAAGATCCTACATTATTCAACAACTCCTCCGAGAATGATTCGTACCAAGACTTCCAGTCAAGGGGACATGTGGTACCCTACTTTCAGGGGCCGTATAACAGTTATTCTTCCACGGGCAATTCAACACTTTTCGCAGCAGCAAAGTCTATTTTAGATATGCTCAGCAGTCTTTGCGAACAGAGTACCTGGAGCTGGATCGATGGGATAATGCTAGGGGGGTGTTTGCACTATGGTCTAGATCAATATCAAGAGGCATTGGAATGGTTCTCGAGAATTACCGCCCTTGACTCGAGGTAAAACTCTTCTCCCACGTGAACTGTCAAGTGGCTGTTCATTGTTCTGACTCTTTCGCAGTCATGTCGAGGCAATTACGAATAAAGCCGCCACTCTTTACTGTCTCGGCCGCCAAGACGAGGCCGAGAAACACTGGATCAGAGCCGTGGAAGTGCAGCCTAGTTACTTGGAAGCTGTTGAACATCTTGTTGGACTTCTTTACAAAAAGCGCAGTAAAGAGGCCGTCGAGATCATCGACCACGTTCAACGCGCTCTAAGGGTAGTGCCGGTATGTAAACCATTAGAAATGATTGGCAGCAGCCAACATGCTATGTACTATATGCCTTAGCAGGGTGTATAGCGCCTGTATTGTGGGAATACTAACATGAGACAGGCACAGAATCAGCAAGCCGGATCTCATGGCCAACTAACGAAGCCTCCTGGTTTTGCGTCTAGTGGCTATGCTATTCATGGGAAAGAGAATGGGCGTGTCCTGGCTCTCATACATGCGAAGGGAACCATGCTATACAGTCTTAAAGATGTGAACAGAGCATCAGAGGCTTTTGAAGAGGCTGTGTTGATCAGCGTAGGTCGCCAAATGACTAGTATACAGGATCTTGTTCGTCGAATCCAGACTGCCTTATCTCCAACAGAAACTCCAGTCTCGCATAGGAACGCTAGGCACGGTCCTCGGCCCTTATTACTCCCTCCTGAAAGGGCTCGTCATACTGCACAGCTCGTCTTCGGCGGCACCGGTTCTCTACCGGGACTGCAGCATGTAGCTGAAGGCTCAACCAAGCGAGCTGCTGTGCAGACCACGAGCAATTCGCTGTTATCGTTGGCTAAGATATTCCAAGATTCTTTGTCAAGTGGGCAAGGAGCCCCGAACATTCTACGACGCCCTTCTGGGGTTGAAGATATCCTGTCTCTTTACTATCTATCGCTTTCACTTCAGGAAAGCCCTTCCACGGCTAACAATGTCGGTATCCTCCTCGCCGGTGTTCAACAGATAGCATCAAATCCCCCAACTCCGAATGTTGATGTGCCTGCCCATTCGAACATCCCCGGCATAGTGCCAGGCAGCGGTCTGGCTTTGGCTTTGGCGTACTATCACTATGGCCTACGCCTGGATCCTAAGCATGTCCATTTACACACCAACTTGGGAAGTCTGCTCAAGGACATTGGACAATTGGATCTTGCGATACAAATGTATGAACAGGCCGTGGCGTGCGATGGGACTTTTGATATCGCCTTGACGAACCTCGCCAATGCTGTCAAGGACAGGGGGCGCATCAACGATGCAATAACGTATTACAAACGCGCTGTGAGCTCCAACCCCGAATTTGCCGAAGCCGTATGTGGTCTTTCTACAGCGCTCAACTCTGTTTGTGACTGGAGAGGTCGCGGTGGGGTTATTCTGAAATCCGGGAAATACGATCGATGGCATGTTGATGACAAAGGTCTGCTCATTGATGCCCGTTCCTTCGGTCATGACAGCGGCCTTGTCAAGCGTGTCGTACGGATTATCAATCGCCAGTTGAGTGACGCATCACATTGGGGTCGGGGGGTTCTCGATGAGAAGGAGATAGCCTCGTTTACGCGGCAGATCAAGGACCTGGGCCTGGTCACATCGTTCGACCCTGAGCAAGCTCTTAGGGGATGGAGCAACAAGCCATGGGAGGGCTCACGCGTCATACGTTTGATAGAGCGTGCAGCTCGTGCAACGCAGTGGAAATGGTATCAGGACCAGCACGTCTCTGGCAACCAAACACGTACCCAGTACACTCGGCTTCGATTACCCAGCGGGCTCAGCGTTCCTTCAGCACCAACCGTCCTACCCTTTCACACCTTCACATGCCCCCTATCAGCAAAGGACATTCGAGTAATTTCTCAGCGCAATGGCATTCGGATATCTTGTTCAACACTACGGTTACCATGGCTCCCTTCCACCGTCTATCCCCCACCGCCTCCCCCTAACCCACACCTTAACATAGGATACGTATCGTCGGATTTTAACAACCACCCCTTGGCTCACCTGTAAGATCCCTGGTCTCTTGAGTGTATTTCCGGTCTCTAATCGCGCTTGGATTGAAATTTAGGATGCAATCAGTGTTTGGATTCCACAATCCAAGTCGGGCACGCGCCATTTGCTATGCTACAACAGCAAGCGACCGATCTGTCCACCGACAGCAGATCGAAAGAGAGGCTCCTGTTTTTCGTGACGTCAGCAGTTGGCCCGCAGATAAACTGGTAGAGCAAATTATCAAGGATGAGATTCATATCCTTGTCAACCTCAACGGCTATACAAGAGGGGCACGCAACGAAATTTTCGCTGCACGACCTGCCCCGGTCCAGATGTCCTTCATGGGCTTTGCCGGTACTTTGGGTGCCGAGTGGTGCGATTACATCCTGGCTGATAGCACAGCCATTCCGCCAGAGACCCTACGGCCCTGGCGTGGAAACTTCAAGATCGCCGACGTTTTCAAGGACGATACGGAGGGCGAGGAGGAAGATTGGATGTACTCGGAAAATATCATCTATTGCCGGGATACTTTCTTCTGTTGCGATCATGCTCAGTCATGCGATGTGAGTGAACGATCGGTTACTTGGGAACAAGAGCAGAGGCGTCGCTGGAAGATGCGAAAGGAGCTTTTTCCTGCTTTGAGCGATGACACTATCATCATGGGCAATTTCAACCAGTTATACAAGGTACGTCCGTTGCTCACTCAGCTTTTTACCGGAGTTTCACTGACTGACCTCGACCAGATCGAGCCTACGACCTTTAGAACATGGCTTAGAATTCTGGCACAAGTGCCAAAGGCAGTGATATGGCTACTCCGATTTCCGGAGCTCGGGGAAGCCAACCTGCGGCGAACTGCTAGGGCCTGGGCTGGTGAAGAAGTGGCCAGTCGTCTGATCTTCACAGATGTAGCGCCAAAGAGTCAGCATATCTCGAGGGCTCGCGTGTGTGACCTGTTTCTCGACACCCCTGAGTGCAACGCCCATACAACAGCGGCAGATGTTCTCTGGTCAAGCACACCCCTACTTACGCTTCCCCGATACCCATACAAGATGTGCTCTCGTATGGCCGCATCAATCTTGAAGGGCGCTCTGCCTAAATCAAACGAAGGCCGAGAGGCTGCAGCAGAACTGATCGCCGCGAGTGAAGAAGAGTACGAGCAACGCGCAGTTGAACTCGCCACCGGCCTCAGCTACACCATGTCCGCGGACGGCTATGGTCAAGGTGGTGGCCGCTTGGCAGATATACGCAAGTTGTTGTGGGAAAGCAAATGGCACTGCGGGCTCTTCGACACGAAGCGTTGGGTGAATGACGTTGAAACAGCCTATGAGCAGGCGTGGCAACGATGGGTTGCTGGCGAAGGCGGCGACATTTATTTATGAATGGTTGAGGAGCGAGGCAGCTCACGGTGTTAACGGGTATTGGACGGAAAGGTACCTCTATATACATACTCGAGGATCTGGCAAAGGTCAGGGGTATTGAATGTGTAAACGAGGTCTATGGGTAAGCCGGAACATGCTATTGAGAGGTATCTCTCAGGATGGCGTTGGGGTGTTTTTCTTGCTATTTTGACGTCGCAGACGGGTAGTTCTCTCTCATTCGCAGTAAATGGGGCTCGAGTTCCGAACATAGGTATCCTCTGGAAAGCACCAGTTCATCGAGTCGATGCATTACCACGTCCTGACAGACAGGTCGACAAAATTACACTAATCCACTATATATTGTAGAATCGCAAGAAGCAGGGGGGAGAATGGCACTTGATATCATATCATCGTTACTCGCCGCGCTCCGATACGAAGAACCGTATCGATGACATTGCTGTGTTCTGTCGAGAAGAAGCAGCTAAAAGAGATATCTATCGGTATGGACGGAGTACAGGGTAGGCAAATAGGTACTAACCTACCTTGGGTAAGGTATTTTGCGTGGTGTAGGGTGGATGGGTGGGTTGACATGCATCACAATAAATATGTAGAGGATGGGATGGATGGATGGATGGATGGCGCTTGAAAAAGTTGAAAAGACTCCGGATGCGGCTGGTTCTGGAGCAGATCATCCGCAAGAGGTAAATGATGTGACCATATCCCCAGCTGAGGTCAGGGTAAGCAGCAGGGATCTGAACAACAAGACAGGGGAAAGGAATGGTTTCATTGGGCGATGCAGACGTCAACTGAGAAGCCAGCTGAGCCGAGCTGAAAAGCCGTTGTCTGTTTCGCTTGGCACGATCCAAGAAGGGTTTGGACGGTGAAGGGAGGCCTGACGCCACAACGTTTTTCGTTTTTAGTGGCCGGTGTCGAATGGAGCTTTGGATTAGGGGCTCCATCAACGTCCGGGCGGGGGATACAGTAGAGTAGAGTACGGATACCTTAGACTGACTATTGCCAATATCGTCACCTGCCCATCGGAGCCTCCCTCATTCGGTCAATATTTATAAGGTACGGAGTAGCATTCACCAAAGGGGCAGCTCCTGTTGCTTCGCTTCGCTTCGCTTTGCTTCACCAGCCAGACCATTGAGCACAGCACATACTTAACACGGATCAGATGCTGTAATGTCAATAGATAGATAGATGGATAGAATGCCAAAGGAGGGAGGCTGCAGAGTGCAACAACGCCGCATTGTGGATTCAATAATGACAGCCGTGATGTAACCATACCTTCCTTGATTGATTGACATGAAGATCCATCCTTTGACGTAGAGTACGTGTGTTCAGTAAAGCCCAAGCTGGCGGACCCCGATGGGCCTATCTGGCTCTGCTCGCAACTATGCATAGAAATTATGTACGGAGTACTACCTATGTAAACGCAGTTCAGGAGCTCCGAATAAGTAAGTCAGGACATATTATGAATGACTCGAGGGTCTCTCCTATGCGTACATATGGGATGACCATGGCCATGCTATGCTATGCCATGTGCTGTCTGTGAGTGATCCAACGCATGGTCTGATCTGATCTCGGCAGACGTCTCGGCCCTGGACAATCTTTTCATTTAGATTTTAGACGAGCCAGCTTGCCCGCCCGTTTTTGTTTCGTTTCGTTTCGTTTCCAATGGGATAATATAATCGTTGGTGCAAACTGCAGAGTTGCTATGACCCCATCGTCGTTTACCCAACCCCTGCTCGTTCAGGCCTGGGCGGGTTAGCATTCTCCGCACCTGATTAAACGTGGACGAACGGCCTGTAACGCAGTTAGGTAGTACCTAGGGAGAAGTTAGTTAATTAGAACAAAGAAACTAACTTAGTAGGTAGAGGACTAGTATCCGTAGAGCAACGAGAACAAGATGATGACCGTGGCAGGCCAGGGTCTAGATATTGTTCGGTTGTCCAGGAAAGTGCCCATCCATCGATCACTCTGCATTCGGATGCAGCAATCTTATTTTCCCATCCATTGCAACGGTAGTCGGACAGTCGAGTCAGGGCTTGGAAGGTCACCACCGCTTTCTTAGGTAGTCTGGTCTGGTCTGGTCTGGTCTGGTCTCGTCGCGTCTTGACTTGACTGGGTGGGTTGGGATTAACGAAATCAGGGATGGAAATCTCTCACTCGCCCGCCCTTGATTGACTCTGAGTAATGCTTGTGTAATGGTTTCTGTTCAAGAGAAAGAGTGAAAGTTGATGATGATGAACTGCCGTGTATTTTCAAAAGTACCTACCTACATACACTTATCAGCCGAGAAGGTTTATGTACTAGTGAAGCAAGACACTCAGAATGCCTATCTTTTTGGGCCGAACAGGTTCGGAGGTGCACTGCCAAAAACCAAAAGGTCCGCCCGAGAGACAATCAAACAGATTACATAGAAGCCCGAGCAGAAGATCGGCCAGTAGTCTTGGTAATGCACCCTTGACCCTGCTTACTACACACATAGCATTGGATCCGTCTGTTGATCCGAAGATCCCAACCAAATGGAAGGGTTGTATACCTTAGGTAGCGTAGCGTAGCAGTACGGATACGTACCTACAGCCTAGCTAAACCTGCACTGTAGCATTGGGTTTGGCATTGACAGTAGCCACCCGTTGACGATGATCGCCCTGCTTAATACCCCTGGTCCTGGCCGTCAATGCACAGGACGAACAGGCCCACAGCGCACACGCTGGTAGCGATGGTGACGGTGAAGTATGTGACCCTGGCTCTGAAACGACTCAGTCAGTGGTGGACAGCACAGATAGTCAGCCAGTCAATCGATCAATCCATGTTCCTAGTATCCGTATCCGTGGTAGACAGAGACTATCTATTCCTAGTGACCATCATATTCAACAACTTGATATTGTCATACGGCAAGCATTATTCAGTCCATCAGAAAACTATCGTAACTTGCCTGCCTGCATATAAACACGAAGCGGTTGAACCTAGAGAAGCGGATAGGCCGATAAATCTACCATCATGGTTCAGTAGGGCTGGCTGGTTTTCCCTCCCTTCTGGTATCATTCGTATTGACGCAGCACTCGAATCAATAAGGAATTATTCCGATCTACCTCTATCCACTTCAAATTCCCCCTCCCCTAGATGACAACTGAGCTGTCACTCATGCAGAACCAACAACAGAAGTCTGACTGACTGACTGACTGACTGACTAACTGGCTGGCTGTTGGGATGTGAACTCGGACTAATGGATGACAATATCATACAAGCCAGCGGCGTTGAACTTGAAGGTGTATCAAACTCTAACAGACGAGTGACTTACCAGATGCGACAGCTACAGGCTGAAATCGAGGGTACACTACAGTGGCTTAGTAGACGGTAAGGTCCGAGTGAGTTGGGCCGAGGGCAGACCTCTGGGCGGTTGCGATATCTGTCGATACTCTGTAGAGTAGCCAACAATAACCTCCACTGTCTTGACAACAGCCCAGTGGATGAAGACGGTGCCGAGCTGATACGCTGAGCCCGCCGGGCTTGTACGATGTAAGTCGTCGCCCACTTACGCAACCAACAGCCAGCGTTATGTGAATCGGCTGAACAGTACCGCCGTCCTGTAAGAATACTTGACACCTCTTTGAATTCAGTGGGATCAGGTGAGGGGGAATTCATCCAATGAACGAAGCGAAGGGCATGATAACAAGGACAGTTGAGTTCGTTTACCAGTGAACGGTGGAGCAAGCCCTCGAGCTGTAGGGTTTTGGAAACGACTGCGGCAACAAAGCTCAAACTGCTTACTGGTAAATAAAACAGCTGCCTGGAGAGACTCAAACTCAAGCACCTTATCGCACCGACTAACAGTGGCAGGTGTTTTGACACGAGGTAGCCATGGCTGTGTTGTAGTTCTCACCAACAAAATAAGAATGGCTTGTCTTTTGCGTGACCAACATAGACTGCAAACAACACAGTGGCTCTGGACCTTATTTTCCATTCCACGATGATGCTATGGGTCCGCACGAGCAGGTAAGTCCTTGGCGGATCTTGATCTGATTTGCAATCAGGAACTCGTGAGAAACAACCGCTTCCAGCCCAGACCAAAAGCCCTTTCAAGGTCTAGGTAATACGCCATATCAACAAGTCAGGAACTACACAGTAGCTTCAACAAGGCAGCCCCGAGAGGATAGGTAGTTCCTGGGCGTCCAAGGTGAGTGTGAGTGGCATGAGGACAGCCCCGGGCTTGCCTCCAAATGTTTATTTCCTTGGTTCTGCTTTGCTCAACGAGCACATACGTATACAGACATTGTTTTCAAAAGATGAACTTTATTAGATGTACAGTTTCTGAATTTTGTGACCTCGATTAGATAGAGATCACCATCTCGTGTGCGTGTTGTTAATGGATACCTAGCTGCAAGCATTCTTTCTGAGTACCTACTGACTGGTTAGTGATTTAGCTACGGACGGAGTTAATCGCATCCGGTCAACGTTCAGCCAACCAACGAACCACCTCCGCAAAGTTAGTAGAGTTGCCCTTCCGTTGCTGCTATGAGAAGTCCTGTCAGTCAGAGAGAGAGAGAGAGAGTGTGTGTGTGTGTGTGTGTGTGTCGCTTTGACAGCAGCCCAGCGGGTCAAGACGCCTAACCAATCCCGTCAACGATCCAATGCCTACCTACCTACCCTCACCCCACTGCACCCCCCGGTGCTCTCCCTCGGATACTTTACACCCTGCAAACAACCTTTCCCGCTCCATTCACACCCGAAAAGTGATTTGAGATAAACCAGATTTACGCCCCCCCTGGCTAAGGGCGCCACAGCCCCCAAGTCGAACTCGACAGCGGACATCCTGGTGGCAGATCAACAAAGTTACCTTACTTTAGTTTGTTGACCCAGAACTCGGCCACTCCAGCACGTACAGTACCTGTCCTGTCCTGTCCTGTTCTGTTCTCCTGGGCCTGTTCGGTTCTTTTATCCTTCACACCCCTCCCCCCGGGCCTCGTCCTTGCTCGTTGGTGTCACGATTTTACTTTACTTTTACTTTACCTTGCCTTGCCTTGCACCTCTTCCCCATACATTAACTCCCATACATAGGCTTTATGCCTTCCTTCCGCCCCATCCTTTTCTCACGGATATTTCATCACCTTCCTCCCTCCTTCTAAATCAACTTCCATCTTTTCCCCAGAGCCTCATCTCTCTCCATCTCATCACCATCTTCTTACAAACTAATCCCAACGCCTTGACAACAACCAATACATCACACCAAGTTTCAATCATCTCATTTGAAACATCGTCACCAAGAGGCACCTTCATACACAAATACACACACACACACACACACACTTATATATACATATATACACACTCGTCACCAATCAGTAGCTGTCACCCAACATGAACAACGCCGCTCTCAACCAGCAGCGGAGAGGCCCTTGGTCACAATATGAGGATATGTATCTTATGGAACTTGTTCGCACACATGGAGCTCTCAACTGGGTTCGCATTGCGTCGACCCTGGGAACCCGAACACCAAAGCAGTGCCGCGAGCGCTATCATCAAAACCTAAAACCAACACTCAACCACGAACCCATCACACCCGAGGAAGGTGTCATAATCGAACGACTTGTCGCGGACCTCGGGAAACGCTGGGCCGAAATTGCACGCCGTCTCAATGGCAGGAGTGATAATGCTGTCAAGAACTGGTGGAATGGTAGCCAAAATAGACGCAAGCGTACGGATCGACGCCGTGCTGCACAGGATCACCACGATAGCTACTATCCCCCGAACCGCCCCGGACTATCCATCTCTACACCAGCCATGCCCATGCCGGGAACACAACTCTCACCCCTAACTGGCACTGCCGTGCGTCACCCCATGCATTCATGGATCGAGGCTCCTCTTCCCTCGCCATGCTCTTCCGACTCTGCTGAATCCGAAATGGGATCCAACTATACCACATCACCTTCTCATCAGACCATGCAACTCGCTGTGCCCGTCGAACTGCCACCGCTGCGTCATTCAGGCATACCAACAGCTGGTGACAGGCTTCCCAGCTTTGACAGATTGGCTCCTCCTCCCCATGGTTATGCAGACAGGCCTGAGTATCAACCCAGGTTGCCTCCTTTTGCTTCTCAAGCGCAACTACCCACCGCGCCCAACTCGCCTGTACAGCAACAGCAGCAGCAATCGCAAAACCGAAAGACACAAGATTCCAGGATGCATCTCTCCGCCCTCATGGATTAAGATAATGCCGCAGTTATACGGTCGAAGATGGGCCTTGGCAACGCATGCAATGCGATGGTATGTGCGGTGACGTGCAGATATTGATTTGGCGTGCCATTACCGCAAACGTTACAGGTCGTGACGGGAGTCCTACAGGGTCCAGGGGAATTGGATTTGGCAAAAGATACCAGGCGTTCAGGGAAAGGTTTCTCGGTATTGAAAGCGAATGATGTTCTTACGAAATACTAATAAGCCCGAGACTAGATCTCGAATGAGGGTTTAGTCAAATAAAATATACTTTGGATTATCCAACTCTTCTGGATGTCGATTCTGATATGTACACATGTTGTAATTGTCTTTTGTAGATGCATTCAAGGTCAATGCCCTTGCCATGATCTGAAGGCTGTAACTTCTTAGGACCTTGGATTTGAATCGGTTGGCTTGAAACGCTGGCCAAATGTTCCGGGCATACCAATATTGACAGAGTAACCTGGTGGGGAACGTTGACGTTGGAATGTGGCAGCGTGATAGTCAGGACACAGAAACTACGAGAGCAGCTCGACTGCTTGGTGGTCAAAAAGCCCGATTTGACAGGACAAAGTAGGCTCGCTGTCAGACCTCGGGTTTGGCGTTAAACCCGAACTGATGACCCTGAGAAGAGAAGAGCAGAGCGGAATCACAGTCACAGTTGCAGTTGCAGTGGTAGTCTTGACGGGCAAGTTTCTCTCTCTCCACGTATGCGCCAAGAGAGGTAACTTGAGTTGTGGAGCAGAGTTGCTTCTTCATAGAGCAAGCAAGTAAGGTAAGGTGAGTAACCAACAACAGACATGATCCATGCACGCCTTTTCTGGTGGATGGGAGGGATTTCCCGGTCACCTCTCTTTTCCTCAGAAACAAAAGGAAGTACGGCTAGCCGCAGGACCAAGTAGCCAAGGTCGACAGGTAGAGACAGAGATATTAGAGACAGGGACACGGAGAGGCCAAGACATGCATGCACCGGCGGGAGACGGGATCGACGTTGATCTATACCATACCGATGAAGACTCAGAGCCTTGCACTGTTGTGAGGTATCTGTACAGATACTGCCTGCATATAGATACATACATCAACTTACATACCAAGATTCAGATGCAAAATCTCGATTCCGCACCCCTAGTCCACGGCTGAAAGTCGATAGTACCGTGGTGTAGGCGCCCGGGGAGGGGGGGGGGGTCCATTGTTTGAGGGGATACAACTTGGGCAGTGATTCAAAGTATGAGACTCATCCGTAAGAAAGGCAGATTCCAATTCCTAGTGGCTATCTTCTTTACCGTTCAAGTTGATTGATTAATTGATTGATCTATTGTTCGAGGTTGATGGCTCTCTTGTCC
>JAAOAN010000462.1:0-62513 GCA_013396205.1 Fusarium mundagurra | reverse complement strand
TGTCAACACCGGTAGGGGTCAGGGGGTGATGGCCTAAAACCTAGGGGAGAGGTCAGACACTGCGACGGTAAATTAGACGGTAGCCGAATTTCAGATTCGAAGGGTCCTGACGTACGTTACTGATGGTGCCCCAGACTTTTACTTAGTTAGTGCTGCACAGTCTCCAAGTCGGTGTAGAAGAAGCAAAGAGAGATGGTGTTGAGCTGAGAAGAGTTGAGATGAGTTCGGGGAGCACAGCAGAGAAGGCGTGTTGTATTGCTGTAACACACGTACAGGGCGTTCACAAGAACAAATGCAGCCTGCAGTGCTCGAAATGGTGATGAACGGTGGCAACAAGTTTATGGGTACACACACTCACACGCAGCCAGTGGTACTGTGAAAAAACGCCGTTACCGTCGGGGTCAGTGGGATGGCGACGGTGGCGTCTCGCGGACGATGACGTGCGGTGGAGAAAGGAGGGATCAGAGAGAGAGAGAGAGGGACAATCAACAGCCAAAATAGGGTGATGGAACGGAAAGAAATGTTTTATTTAGTGTTTGCCTTCTTAGATAATACTTATTAGACTTTAGAAATTCATAGACTACTGTATCTTGACTCTCCAATATTAGAAATAGCCGCTCGCTGTTCGCATTCGTGGCGTTCATAATGTCCGAAGATCCAGGTTTGTAATCCAAACCTGCAGCTGTCAAAATGGAATACGGTTCCCAACTGTACTGTACGTACCCTGATCCTACCGTAACCGTCCCCTGCAAGCTACCGTATCGCATGTCCTCGTGCGTCAGCATTGCAAGTGGAGTGAGTTCCTCTGTGGGGAGACGAGAAAACGGACGGTACAGAAAAAAGAAGCAAAGCAGTCAAAACCTGGAAACCTCGCAGCCGAATCGTTCGATTCTACGATAAGATAGACGTTATCACGAGATTCTTTTGCCAGGGCTGAATGCAAGAAGGGACCTGTTTATGCTGAACCTCTAAAGGGCTGAAAGAAAGAAAGAAAGACTGAAACAAAAAAGAGGCATTAAGAGAAGCATATCGTTACAGTAGCCTACCTAAGCTTTTTAGTCTGGTTACAGTCACCGACGTCGATCATGGCTACCGTCCACCTGCACGTCAAAGTGCATAAACAATACCAAAGTGTCTCTTTTCTCCTGTGTCATCGATTCTCTTTGCTGAACCGTCGATCTCATAGTGGCATGTTTCGCCTAGAACTGTGTGGGTGGTGCAAAAGAAAAGGAACCAACCAGTTGAACAGATAGCAAGCAATTCGATAATACTGCAGAAACAGCTCCCGGTGAGAACGGTCGTTGGGGGTTAGGGGTGGTCGCGTGTAGTAAAGATCATCCAAGCGAATGGACGCTTGCTTCTGCAGAAGAGGGGTGGAGGGAGGAAGAGACGCCAGTCCTGAGTTGTGTGTGTGTGGTTTTTTGTTTCTGGTGCTGTTCGTGCAGGTGGACAGAAGGACCCTTGAAGATAATTGATTTCGCAATTGCACGCTTGCCTTGACTTGTTGAAGTGTTTGGTTGATCTTTCGGTGGTTTCTGGCGGTGGAGGTTGAAGGGAGGAGAGTTCGTTCGTACAACCTGGCCAATATATCAGGACAATGAGGTTCAGTATAGCTTCAGGTGATATAAACTCTGACAGGTATAATATTAGATAATTGATTCAAGGTATCAAACTCTTTCTGTTAAACAACAATGTAGTAGCAACTGCAGGTACTAGCCTGACCAGCCTGATAGAATAGGTATTATTGAAGCTTATTACGCAAGCTTCAATCAACGACGGTATCTTTCTCTCTCGTATTCTTACAATTGAGCACTATAATAGAGTTCATTCGAATATGCAGATTCCATCATCTCTTTCCCCTGTCCCACGATGATCAAGATCATCTTCACACTTTCATCCCCCGCTGATGTTCATCCTCCCCTCACCCTCTGTCTCTCGGATCTGTCACCGTCTCTCGAGTCCTTCCCCCTGACTATATCGTCATTGCAGCGTCAAGGGTCCCCACCTAGAAAGAAATAATGGAACAGTGCATTGGGGGCGTGTGTGCATCTGTTTGTCTGGGCTTGAACCAACCAGAAATCCGCGTGGCGCCGTCATCAACGTCACTGGCCCGCATCGGTTTTTTTGCTTCTTTTTTCCCTTCAGTTATCTCCCTCCGCCTTTTCGTTCTCTGCCCATTTCGACATTTGCCAACCTCCGTCTGAAAAGGTCGACAGAGTCTAGAACGAATCTACCGCGAATCACGGCTTGATTCGTACTTTTAGCTCTTGGAGAATTGCGTGTTCAGATCTCGCGTCAACGGTCGTAAAGTCTGATGCCGAGTCTCGACCAAGTCTGTACGAAATTAAATGCTGCGGCATGACGTAGTTGATGAGACGTAGAGCAACCATCCCACTTACGCTCACCGTTTTGACAATTAATTACTGTTGTAACGTCTTGATAGCCCGCTCAGTAACGGAGTTTCAGCTGAAAAGCCATCCGCCCAAGGGCAGAAGCTGAATCGGAACCATGCCATATCCCGGCTTCGGCCAATGTCGAAAAACGGCTGCTCCTCCGCTAAGCGATTTGATCTTGTGTCCATGATTTTGTTTCAAGGCTGCCTGGCTCATGCTCTCTCCCTTGTTGCGAGATGATTTCAGGGACCGCTGCTTAGACTTAGGCAAAGCTTGATATAGACATCAGAAACGTAATGCTTAATTAGAAGCAGGGGACTCAGGCTTATGCGAGGATTGCCTGATGCATGTCACTCCGACGCCCTTGTCCGAGCTGCGGACGAAGCTATCCAGCTTTTCGGTGTTCCATATTCCACCGGCCGAAGCTTAACAAGCCTCGATTATCAACCAAGCCAAGCCTTGCGAGGAATACAGCGGCTAGCTGCCGTTTCCTTACGGTTCCTGATTAGGGCATCTAACGGACGCTAAGAGCACACCCTTGCAGATGGAAGCCTCAGACTTCAGACATCTTTTCTCACCGTCACGTACGTCTTTGCTTCAAATCCAATCCACTTCGAAGGGCCTGGACCCTGAGATCATCCCCTCCATAACGGATAGATTATCAAATCAACTCTTCAACTAGGGTTGCACGCGAGTAGAGCAACTCATCAGCGGCGCTTGCGATTATTTCTAAACAAAGACCCAACAAGCAAGCATGGCCTCAATCTTGAAAGGGCCAAGGCGAGAACAAACCTCACTCAAGTCTTTGCGGACAAAATTCTCTCAGAGTGGAACTTGTTTGAGTAGGAATCGAAAAACTTTAATCGCTTACCGCTAGTTGTTCGCAGAAACATGGCGTTGATTTCCAACTTCAGCCAAGGCTGTGTGCCAGCGAGACGCCGCCTTACAGTACTAGCCTCATCGAAGCAAGGCGGACCCTTGAATTTCTGACCTTTAGCATCTTGGGCGGGAGGGGCACGAGACGAGACTGACAACAAACTGGTGTTTTAGCCAGGAGATGCCTGACAGGACCAGATTCATCCCACTTTGACAGTTTGCCATGTTCGTCAACAAACCTGCAGAATCGCTCCCACGGGAAATGGATATCCAAAAGATCCACTCAAGTCTGACTGAGTCCCGAACGCCTTGTGCGCCTTGTGCGATAGAGGCCTATGCTACCTCAGTGACGTATGATGGACCGTTCTCGATGCTCAGGCTGTGCTTCAGCTGAGCAACAACGCATAAGCCAATGTGTTCTAGACACTGAGTATGACATCGTCGACTTTTGATGAGCCTCGTTCTTATGGGAATTGTCATTGTCGATAATCAGTTGTGGTTCTGTCATGACATAGTATCCCTGCCGTCGATGCGTCCAGGCATGTCGATCATGCAAGACGGTGTTGACACGAGGCAGTTCGATTTCTAAATAAGGCAGGAAGAATTAAATGCAGTTTTAATTGATTACATCCATGGCCTCTTGGGTAGCCACTCGGGTGGGATGTGGGAGTTGAGGGTTCTCCATTCCGACTGGTTGTATAACCTCGAGATGGGTGGTACCCTGACCTTAGTCTTTGTTTTTCAAAATCAGGGAGGACAGAATGACTCCCAATGGTATTTTCTACGGTTGATACTTTTCCTATGTCTGTGAGAGACGTCATGGTGGACTGCTGTGAATAATTTGTACCGCTTCGAGTGCTCAGTCCGAGGGCCGTTTGTCCAGCGTCATTCGTGTCAAAGCTATCCCAGAGCTATCCAATATAGGAACTATTCCGATACTATGCTTCGATACACTTGAGCTTGTATGTTTTCGAAGGAGCTAGTCTATATCGCACATTTTGTTCCTGTCTGGTCCAGAGCTAATTCGGCCCGTCAAGAGTCACTACATCACATCACCGATGGCCAACTGACTCGTAACTACCTACTCGACAATCCGTCACAAGCACATCACCAAAAACACCTACATATTTAAGATCACGATTCAACCAACAGCCTCAATCCCCGATCCTTGTCACCGCCAGATCAACTCATATCAAAATGCCCAAACAGTCATCCTTATCTTGATCACAAAATAAAAGCATCGGGCCTCACCGGTAGAGCTATCAGCCGACCCAAGCACTTCTACATGTGCGCTGGAAATACCTGTTTTTTGCTGGAAATACCAAGCTTCGATTGTTGTTCTAGACTCGAGCATGAATCTGTTTAGCGTGACACGCGACTCAAGCTCTTGAAACTCTGGCAGTTGTCGGGGGGGCCGAGCGGCGTCTGATAAAGCTCAAGTGGGACGGAACGACACGTCTTGATCATTAATTCGGACGTTTTGAAGGATTAAAAACGCCATGGCTGGTCACTGATACGTAGGGAGATTCAATAGTACAACAAAAAGAGGGAATAGTGGTTAGAATTCATGGTAATATATGCCTAACTATGAGTATATTTACATGACTTCAGTGAGGATTGAGACCATAGACCCAAAGTTCGAACGTTCAGGGTAATAAATTGGCCGTGAGACGTCTAACCTAGATATCACATATGAAGCCTTCACATTGTATAATGTTTTGCAGTCTATAGGTTCTGTTACCTGAATGATCCTGCTGAAAGCTGAAGGCCCATGTTCTTGTTCTTGGCATTGCAAGCCCAAGTTCCTGAGCAATGGTTCAATCATAGTCTACTTCATATCCTCATGTTCGACAGGTCACATCCGATACCAAGACTGAGCTGAGAGCTTGCTGACAGTGACTGTTTCCCTCATAAGTCGTCAAACCAACCACAGAACATTAAGCTCAAGCCACAAGCTCGAACTCTCCCTCCAACAACTCCAAAATGCAAATCTGAAACATATCTCTAAAGCTGCCCCTCGCACCATGGCAACTACCTTCCTCCAGCATGACTCTCCAGCCAGGTCTCATCATCTGCTGACTTCCAACCTCGCTTTTCCTTGAAAATCGTCCCTTGGATAAACTAAGACTTACACGCGATCCATGTCTCAGATGTCAGCGGAGCCATCGCTCCGATGCAAGGGCATGAGACTGCTAAAAAAGAATTTCAATGGAGCAGCTGATGCTATTCGAGACAATTCGCATGATATTATGTGGTGTTTACCGTATTTACCGTATGCGGTTTCAGAAAAACCGTTTTGTCGATGCAAGGGCGAGGAAGGGTTGACTCTAATCCACCAACTGGTGCAACATGGCGGTTATTCTTAGACCATATCAGCATAAGGCTGCTAAATTTATCAAAATCTAGGACTTGTTAACCCTAAGCTTAGGCCTGGATTGCATAAACTCATCATAAGGATATATGTGCATTCCCCTTTTATTCTTGCATTCAGGTTCAGTGATGGGATGACAACTTGAAGGGCCCAGCGTCAATACTCGTAGGTGACTTTGCTTTGCCTCTCTCGATAATGCCCGCCGTTTCTCATCTTTGGCTTTACGTTTGTCGAACCAAAGGGATTGCCTGCTGGGCTTCTAGGTATCTTGGGCTGGAAGCTGTGTTACTGAAGATACCAACAAGTGGCCAAGCTACACGCCAGCTTCGTCTGTGTGTCTCGACGCTCGCAAGCTCTATCTGACAGCTCTTTCATTGCTGATACGATAATAGCCTTGTTACTGCCTTCCAAGATGGATGAAGTTACCATTGCCAGCTGCTCTGCTTGACTCTTCTGCTCTTTAAACCTGAGATCCAGAGTTCTTGAACATTGATAATGCTCGGCGTCCCTTATCAGGATCACGAATGCCGACAGTACACATATACAACTATTCTCTCGATGACTTGCCTTCAAAGCTTCACCACCTTGTCAATTACACGCTCAACTTGATGTACATTCGTACTGAGTGTAAGCTCTATTTACATGCGAGATCTTAACTGTTTAGTGACCAAACAGTGGCGCCGACTTGTTCGTATGCCTGTCATGCATCCTCAAGGGCCTACCATATCTGCTATCCATCCCGCCGTCGAAACCGCCTTCTCCCTCACGGTCGAATGAAGCCATGAGGTCGTCGATGGCCCTCTCTCTGCATCGGCTTCGCCGCTGGTACCGAGGTGTTTCTGTCCACGAGATCAGAGTTACCTAATGAATAGTTGGTGCTTCGATTCGATCTTTCTGTCGACATCTAAGATTCTTACTGAACAATTCGAGTCTCGGCAAGTGCAGATGTGAGATCGAGGATATCGTCAGTTTCGGGTGGGCACTGCATCATCTGTCTGCTTCCCCTCTTCGACGTCTTCCTGTGATCGCACAGTCAGCTCCTGCGTCTTTGTTTCCTGTGGATGTTTCGTGTGCTTCTTCATATCTTCTCGTGTCCAAGCCCTGGCGAGCTTGTTGAATTGTTCTAGTTCACCCTCGCCCAAGAGTGAGTGAAAAGGACGAATTTCCTCTTTGATGATTAATTCCAACTCTTTGTCGGGATCTTGGGGAGTAGCATCAGTCAAGGGTTCTCTGTGTCCTCGTGCCCGCTTGGACTGCGGAGATGCCTCGGATTCATGCGTGCTTCTGTGACGCTTTAGTCGTCCTTGGTTTGGGAGTGTCACTTGGTTGGGAACTTTCTGCTCCTGTTTCAGTAGCTTCGGGGTTTCTACCTTCTTATCGGTCTCGAAGGGTTCTTCAATGTTGGGTGCAATATTCTCGAGGCTGTTGTTCTTGGGAGGAGTGTTCAGCCCGACCTCGTCTTGGGGTGGGCTGGACATCGTCAAAGAGTCACGGACGATGTTGGAATCAAATGGGATATTCGATAGTAGATCAAAGGATGAAAGAGTGGAGGATAAAGAATACTTTCATTTTTTTGTCAGACTTTGAACTCGCCCGGGAGACAAATTGAGAAAGCCAGTGATTCAAGGAAGGAAAAGAGTAATTACATCAAACACTGGCGTGTGGTGAATCTGCACAATGAATCATAGGCATGCGTAAATAGGTACCTACCTAGGCAAAGAACTTCTCTATGAACATTCTCTTTGAATTTTATTATCTATAGCTATTATCTTTAAGCATAATTCCTCAATTATTGTCTCATTGCGCTTCACATCCCCATCTCATGTATCTTCAACTACACTTATCTGGCAGGCCATGGCATTAGTCCTTAACTTACTTACTGACATCACCCACTGATATCAGGCACTTTCAAAAGATCATTTACACTACAAGAGCGACGCAGATATCGCTGCTGAGGTTTCGTTCTCATTTGGACGCACTAAGATCAGACTATTGGATCCCAGACTGGCATATTATCAGATTCATGGCTGAAGTTCTTTGTTTTGAAGCGAAATAAGAGAAGTCGACTCACTCACGGATTCAGAAGCACAGTAGTCAAGTTCCAAGATACGGTTAACGAAATCAGACTGGCGCCATTAAGTGTTGTTACATCCCCAAATACGTTTCAATGGCCAGATAAATCCAGCCATATTCATATTCGGCTACCCTCTCGATAGTTACAAATAACTCCTAGCGTTATATAGGTAGGTAATAGCTCCTTAATCCAGCCGTATTTATATTTGACTACCCCCTTGACAGTTATGAATTACTCCTACCAGGTATGTAGGTAGGCGATAGCACCCTTAATCTGGCCGTATTCATATTAGACTAGCCTGATACATGCACTTGGCATATGCAAACAACTTCACATTACAAAGATCATAGTTGTGTACGCTTGAGGTCGTTGTTCCCATTATGGTACAATCTTCTATCCTTACAACTCCCCTCCCGCTGTCATGACCCAACCCATCTATAAACGACCAGGCTCTGTTGCGAACCCAGCAGGTTAACCAGCAGCAGAGACGACAAGAATATGGATAAATAAAAGAACGCCCTTTGTTGCAGTTTTCTCACTTCCAGAGCTTGCCGAGAGACACCTCCTTGTCGTCATGCTTGTTGAGAATCTTTGCCGTGGCAAGCTCGAAATCTTCTTGTGTGACGTGCACTCTTCGCTCTCGGAGAGCGTACATTCCTGCTTCTGTACACACACCCTTCAGCTCAGCACCAGAGCACCCGTTCATCTTTTCCGCGATCTTGGTGAGGTTGATACCACGGGTGAGGTTCATCTTGCGGCTGTGAATGCGGAGAATATCCGCTCGGGCCTCGACGCTGGGCGGGGGGAACTCGATCTTTCGGTCGATACGTCCTGGGCGCAGGAGGGCAGGGTCGAGAATGTCGAGACGGTTGGTGGCCATGATGACCTTGATGTTCTTAGTGGGTTCGAAACCATCGAGCTGGTTCAGCAACTCAAGCATAGTTCGCTGGACTTCAGAGTCTCCTCCTGAAGAACCCTCGACTCGTGAGGAACCGATACTGTCGATTTCGTCCATGAAGATAATGGATGGGGCGTGCTCTCGAGCCATGACGAAGAGTTCTCGCACCATTCGACTACCCTCACCAATGTACTTCTGAACCAGTTCGGAACCTGACACTCGGATGAATTTACAGGCAGTGTGGTGAGCAACAGCTCGTGCCAGTAGTGTCTTTCCAGTACCAGGGGGGCCGTATAGCAAGACACCCTTGGGTTGTGCAATTCCAAGAGACTCGAAAAGCTCGGGGTGCTTAAGACCAAGTTCGATAACTTCCTTGATCTCCTTGATCTGCTGGTCCAAACCGCCAATCATATCATATGTGCTGTCGGGAACCTTCTCCACCATCATGAGAGAGACGAGAGGATCGACGGAGGAGGGTAGCATCTTCTCGAGTTTGTAGCTATCCGACAGGAGGGTGACTCGCTTTCCTGGTGTGAGCTTGCCGATATCAACGCTATCCGACACGTCGACCACTGGAGAAACGTTAGCATTTAGCATTCAAAGCTAGATGACCTGAATGGGCATACCATATTTGCCCTCCGGGTGGACTTTGACCAAAATCTTCTTGGTGCTCATAACCTTGACGACTTCTCCGACATAGGAGCCAGGCTGTTGCAACAGACCCAGCTCTTCCCTCAACAATCGCACGCGGGAGTTGTAGTCATTTCTCTGAGCTTCGAGACGGCGAAGCGCGGCTTGTCCCTTGAGGATCTCGAGCTTCATAGCCTCGATCTTGTTGTGGTAGTACTCGTCGAGCGCCATCTTTGGCGAAGCTCCCTTGACGTCAGGGAAACGAGCTGATAGAGATTGTTCGGGAGGGTAGACGTGGAAGATTTGGCACGAATTGCCAGATTCACGGGTTCGGGGTGGAGGCGGAGATAGTGATGCGTGTCGGGGATTGGGTGTGTTGGCGATGGTTTGCGATGAGGTTGAAGCTCGATGACAAGGCTACAGCTTGTCTCGTAATCCTCCAGAACGAATGAGCGCACGGGCCAGGCAGATGGGAGCTGCTCGAGGGTCGGCGTTATGTTGTGCCGTCGTCCGGGTGACTGCAGGTCTAGGGTAAGTTTTACAGAAGGTTCGGTTGGAACCATTGTGACGGAACCAGCCGAGAATTACATATTGCGTGTTCTTCAACGATGTGCGGGATTAATATTATGGCCTGTGGTGGCTGAGAGTGGTTCCCTTTGCATATCGAGTCTCCGTGTGAAATGTCGAGTCTCTCAAGGGCCGTTTCATTGTGTCAAGTTCTCATACGGTTCACGACGTCGTCAAGTGTACAGACTCATGGCTGCCACTCATAGTCTAGTGGAACTCCACCATCCACAGCGCTCTCTGCCGCGTTACCCCCACTGAGACACACTAGACCGCTTAGGAGTTGATGCAAGGCTCATCGAAGCTGACATGACATCGGCTGTTAAGGTATCAAGATATGGTTTAGTGAAGAAGATGGATCAGCACCCGGCTAAAGCGGATGATTCTATCCTCTTGGCCCATGATCATCCCGGAATTCTTAGAAATTCGGGCATCTCATGGATTACCTTCTGTACCCTTCTGTTGATCAAGGTCAACTGTCGTGCAAAGAGCCGCCTATCTGCCACCAACCAAGACCCTGGGGATGCATAATGACGTCGAATCATTGGACGAGGTTGAACACGCGCAAGGTGCGATAAGACACACTAAGCTGTCATGGGGAAGGTTGGTTGATCACGAGCTGCGAGCTTGGCTAAGGTGGACCAGGCAAAGGAGCTAGACTAGGGGCTGATTCCGTCGATGTCGATGGTCTGTCTAGCTTGTTTATCGTCGTATGTACATATCCAGAGTCGATTTGTGAGAGAGAGTGCTCCATCGACTTTGAGTTGGATACGGCTACAGTACTGTAAAGTTTGTATCCGTAGACCACAGCAAACTCTCTTTGTGTTCAGCTAACGGAACGTGAAAACTCATTCCTTCTTTCCCCGTATAATAACAAGAGTCAATTGTGAACCTTGACGATTTATTAGGCACTCTCTGCCTTGATTCCTTCTCTGCGCAGTCTGTTGCGCTTTCTTGGAAAGCTCACTGCAGCTCGAGTAACATCATTTTATCTGACAGACGGGAGACTTGCTTGCTTGCTCGGAGACTCCGTCCATCTCTTTTCCCTCATCAACTCTCCCTCTCCCTCTCTCTTTTAACCTTGTCCAGAAAAGAAACAAATTCCAGCTCGTCTCAGTTGTGCTCATCTCAAATTTCAATCCCAACTGAGCACAGTCCAGTCCTAGGAGCCTGTCCCGCTGCCCAATCCTTCGTCTAATCGCGATTCTTGGTTGCTTGGGCCGTTTTGATCATCGCGTCGCATCGTCTGTACGACTTTCTCGGCGCTGCAATCGTGACATTGGCATGCTCGGCATTCCCTCTTTTTTCTCAAGTATAGAGATAGGTACAGCTTACGTCTGATCGCAGTTGGAGCTTGTGTCTTATTTATTGCCTTCTCTTGTTTGTTCACCTTTTTGCATCAAACCAAAGTTTCTTGTGATAAAAGTCGCCTATTACTCGACTGTTGATTGCAGTACTACTGTTCCACTATGGATCCCTCGAGACGGGATAGCTCGTCGACTGGGCATCAACTTGGCGACTCGTCTGGCACTGCATCTCCATCGGATACGCGTCATCCGCTTGCCCAGGCCGAATCTGCCGTTCTTCGCGAAGCAGAGGGCTTGTCAGAAAGCTTCCAGTCCACTGACACCGTACGGCGGAGACCAGAGGGTTATGGTAGGTTCCATACTCTATGCCTTTTCTTGGCGAGAGACCGGGGTTAATTTTAAATATTCCTAGGCTCGATAAGCGGTCCAGCTGCTTCAGGTTCAGCTCAACAATCAAAAGAGACATCCCAAGAGCGCAGCTCGGCTCGCGCTACCCAGTCTTCGCGTCCTTCGAGAGGCCCCGAGAGAATGCGATCTGCCACTCGACTACGAAAGCCACCAATGCCTCGACGTCCATCCTCGAACACGCCTTATCGCGGCGGTGTTTTCTCAGCCGATGACGATGTACACGAGGTAGAAGCCGATGCCGCCGAACGTCAACAATCATATCGTCGCAGACCTCAGCTCTCGACCCAACTCTCTCGAGTCCAATCGCACACGAATGATGACGATGAAAATGACGACACCAACGACGATAATGGCGAATCGACCGAGAGCCCTGCCGAAGCACAAGCGGATGAAGAAGAGACTACTCCAGTCGAGGGCCAGGACGACTCAGATAGCGACGTCAGTGAAGCCGAGAGCTTCACCCTCAAGGACAGACAGCAGGCCATCAACCAGACTCACCCCTTCGGTATTCGTGTATGGAAGCCAGCACTGTATAAGAAGGATCGTTCAATTCAGAAGTTTGCGCAAGCAGACATTCATTCAGCGCCTGGTGGAAGAGTGAGCAGTTGGCTTCTCGCTTTCAATCTGCTCTGGACCCTTCTGTTTGGTTGGTGGTTGGCTTCGTTTGCAGCTATTGGCGCCATCGTATGCCTGCTCTTTGCTGCTGCTCCTAGTGGGAGAGAGTATGGAAGAGTTCTATGGGGTCTCGCAGGATATCTGTTCTACCCCTTTGGCAAGTTTGTCCGTCTGGAAAAGGACGAGACCTACATGGACGAGGACCAAGATGAAGGACGCAGCATTTCTGAATATGAGCAATGGCAAAGCGGTGACCTCGAGTACGGCCGATTGTTCTTTGGACCTGATCGCAATCGCTCAATTGTCGGACGTTCGAGAAGAAGTATCGATTCTGAGCCCAGCGAGACAGAGAGTTTGCTTGGACGTGGCCGACGCGGTGAACCCGCAGAGCTACCTCCCAGAGTCAAGAGACGACTTTTTGGACGTGGCCAGTGGAATATTGGCCGTGTCATCTTTTTCATCTTCTTCTACTGTCTCATCTCGCCTTCGCTTCTCCTTGTATCCGGTATTTGTTGGTTCTTGGTTTTCTGGATTCCCATGGGCAAGGCCACATTCTTGCTGTTTGACCACCTCCGACGACATCCCCTGGCTTTGTCTTTTGAGACCGATATTAGATATATCCGTGAAGACGATGGCCCGAGCTCTTCAGTCCTCCTCTGCACATACCGTGCTGTAGGAACTCGATACTGGAAGTACACTGTTGATGGTACCAATATCTTCCTTATCAACCTCATGGTCGTCGTCGTCTTTGTTATCGCCGACTGGATTGTTCTTGAGGGTATCTTCCATGTTGAAGGATTCATTACATCTCCGGCCTTCCTCTTCTGTGCCGGACTCCTTTCTATCATTCCTCTGGCTTACTTCATCGGACAAGCTGTTGCGTCTATCTCAGCCCAGTCTTCGATGGGTGTGGGTGCTGCCATCAATGCTTTCTTCGCAACTGTCGTCGAAGTGTTCCTCTACTGTGTTGCCCTTACTCAAGGTAAGGGACAGCTCGTTGAGGGAAGTATCGTGGGAAGTATTTTTGCAGGTATTCTGTTCTTGCCAGGTATTTCCATGTGTTTCGGTGCTATTAAGCGAAAGACACAGCGCTTCAACGCCAGGTCTGCTGGTGTGACATCGACTATGTTGCTGTTCGCTATTGTTGGCGCCTTTGGCCCTACTCTGTTTTATCAGATTTACGGCACCCATGAGCTCAACTGTATGGACTGCGAGGACTACAACACCGGCGAAAATAGAGACTGCCGTCGCTGCTACTTCAGCCAAGCTCCTTCACTCAGTGACAGGTTCTATTTGGAGGCTGTCCGACCTTACTGTTACATGGCAGCAACCATGTTGTTCTTCTCATACTTGATTGGTCTATGGTTCACTCTCCGAACTCACGCTGCTGTCATCTGGAACGCCGAGGTTGAGGAGAAGCGACACGAAGAGCATATGCATTCATCCAGTATTCGCACTTCTCAGACTCACAGCCATCCTCATAGTCACTCTCAAAACACCGCCGAGACCAGTAGTGCTGATGTTCGCGATACTCAACTTTACAAGCGTATTCTGGGTCAATCTCTTAAGCAGTCTGGTTACACAGAAGACCTTTCTCGCCAGAGCCCTACAACCGGACAGGCCGCCCCTGCCAATGGCTCAGCTTCGACCCCCCATGTTGTGCCTCCTAAATCCAGCGGCGGTGAGCAATCTCGCTCTGCTCTTCATGTTCCTGGCCTAAGCGATGCCGACAACAAGATCCTCCAACGTGAGGTGACTGAGATTGCTGCCGCGGCTGCGACAATTGCATCCCGCGAACGCATGTCGCGAAAGCCATCAACTGTACCCCCCACCCACGCTCCAGGCGCTCGTCCTTCAGCGAGCCGTCAACACACCCATACGCATGCCGAGACTGAGGGCCCTGCTACCGAAGCTCACCAAGCACATGGCGGTCATGACGCGCCCAACTGGAGTCGCGCCAAGAGTTCCATCATCCTTCTTGGAGCAACTGTTTTGTATGCAATCATCGCTGAAATTCTGGTTGACACTGTGGATGTTGTTTTGGAAAGCTTCTCGATTGATCAAAAGTTCCTTGGTATCACCTTGTTCGCCCTTGTTCCCAACACTACTGAGTTTTTGGTAAGAGGGTTTATCCCCCATTTGACTGACAATTGCTAACCAAACACAGAACGCCATCTCCTTCGCTATGAACGGAAACATCGCCCTTTCCATGGAAATTGGTTCAGCTTACGCTCTGCAAGTGTGTCTGCTCCAGATCCCTGCGCTCGTCTTCTACTCGGCCTTCTGGCCTGGTGTCCCCGAGGGTGGTGACCCGGCGCTGTATACTTTCTCGCTTCTCTTCCCCCAGTGGGATCTTGTCACTGTTATTCTGTGCGTGTTCTTGCTGAGCTACATGTACGGTGAAGGAAAGAGTAACTACTTCAAGGGCAGCATTCTTATGTTGACCTACTTGGTTGTCGTTATTGGCTATTACTTCAGTGGATATACGGATGATGCTATGGGCATGGAGCGATTCGACGTCATGGGAGCTGATGGTAAATACCAGAGCTACAAGACAATTGGTAGATCGACGAGGGGCATGGCATTCCCAGCATGAGTTGGTGGTTGGTGAGAAAGGGGTTGATTAGTTGTATGGGGAGAATGTGCATTTACATGGACTGTTAATACTGGACGAACATACACTACATCATACATAGTACATTCGATGAGCCCTTGATTGGAGGGTCTGCATTGTTTGGTGTTTGCACTTTTAAGAAGGTTAATTGTTTTTGGCGGACCACTGAGTCATGAGCATTGGGAATATGATGGATTTCATTATGGACTGGTCATTGTAAGGTGCTAGCATCTGGATGTAGTCCTTCCTCACCATTATTATTCTATCACAATAACTTTCAGCGCTGGTGACACTGTGATTAAGTCAAGAAATGTTACTGATATTGACAAAGGCCTGATATGTATGGCCAGATAAGATATGTAAAGATACTATGTACAAAGAAGTGACATGCTGCCAGATGTGATATTATATCAACGCCTCATCTCAAACAAGGTGTTTAGTTTAGGCCATGCCGAAGCCAGCGGAGGTCATGACGTTCTTGGCGCTGTTGTAGTCAGAAGCACTAGCAATGGTCTTGCCCTTGAAGTTGCTGAGGAAGCCAGTGTTGGTGCCACCGAGAGTACCAGAGCTGCCGAAGCCGTTGAGCTGACAGTTGCGGCCAAGAGAAGCAGCACAAGGAGAGCCAGAGGTGGGAACACCGAAGAGCTGGCCCTGGTAACCCTTGGAGTTGACGGGGTACTTGACGTTCTGGAAGATGTTACCCTCAGCGAGGACAGAGCCAGAGTCGATCTCGAAAGCGTGGTCAGGGACATCGTGGAAGTAGTTGTTGACGGCGTGGAGGAGAGTGTTGCCGGAGACCTTGGGGCCACGACCGGAAATGCGGTAGACATAGTTGTTCTTGAAGGTGACGAGATCGTTGGAGCCGGCGAAGTAGAGACCCCAGTAGTGGTAGTTGTTGCAGCTAGCAGACCAGTTGGTGGTACCGTCGATCTTGCTGTTGGAGATGGTGACACGGTTGCAGGCGTTGTTTCCGAGGACAATGTGCTGACGACCGATGAGAGAAGTGGTGACATGGTCGATCCAGACGTTGTCAGTGCTGTCGAGGGTAATGGCATCACCACCCCAGACGTATTGAGGGTTAAGCTCAGTGATGTGAATGTTCTGGATGATGACGTTCTTGGAACCAACGATTCGGAGACCCTTACCACGGATGACACCCTTGGAGCCAACGCCGATCAGGGACTTGTTGGAACCAACCTTGATACCCAGAATGCCGGCCTTGTCATACCTGACGTTGACCTTGGGGGCGTTGGGCTGGTAGTTGCCGCACCAGTTGTTCTGGTTGATGGCAGTCTGGCACTTGGCTCCGGTTCCCCAGGGGGCACAACCAGTCTCGCTGGCGGTACCCTCGGTGCCGATGAAGTTGATGGTGCGGTCGAGGTAGATGACACGGGCGGAGGAGTCGCCGAGGTAGGAGACGAGCTCAGCGGCGGTCTTGGGGTAGACAGCTCCAGCGCCGCCTCCTCCTGTGGTGGAGGAAGCGAAGCCCTCGGCGCGGGTGGGAAGAGCACCGAGGACGGAGGGGAGAGCGGCGGCGACCGCGAAGAGGGTCTTGAAGAGAGAAGGCATGGTTGATGTTGATATAGGGAGTGACAGTGGCAGTATGTTTACGTGTAAGTGAGGAAACCAGAGACCCAGCTACTGGTTGTATAAGAAAGAATGAAGGAGAGAACACTGAGAGGTAAGTCAGGGAGAGTGAGATATCGTGAAGTTCATATACTAAGCTATCTCAGCCCATCGTGTAAGCCAAGCTAACCTGATCCTCTCCACCTGATGGAGTGAGAGTCGTGATAGACTACAAGGTATCGTACTAGCATCGGAAAAGCACCCCTTCGCAGACGGGGATTCGGCGAAGTTGACGATTGATTACAGCCTTATTTCGGGGTGTAATGCTTCATCGAGCCACGGACCCTCCCGGCCCATGTTGCCATATTCGGAAGCGGTCGGGGATGTGATTCGTGGGAATTGCGTTGATGTTTCGGCGCGGTGGGTTTATCTGCAGAGCCCACACGCCCCCCTTATCCAATGTTATTATCTCCTTCCAAGGTCAAGGTGTTGTTCTTGGTGGACTTTTATTTAGATTGTATGATCCTTAAAGATAAATGGATCATGGATATAAGCAAAAGATGGGATGATTCTGATCCCGCGTATTCACAGTGGAGCGCTTCGGTAGATCAGCGAGCTCCGGATCCGATGTGGCGGTTCGGCCGGCTAAAGGAGAGCCCAAGATGGAAGGTCCTTCATTTACTATCACCTTGCCAAGGGTTCTAATATGATTGATTGATTAGTAGCTGCAACGTTAACTCCATGCATATCCGTGATGGTCACTACCCGGAAGTATTCTAGAACCTTAGATTTAGCCTCTTTGTAACAGGTACTCTAAACAAATAGTCTAATATCTATCGATAGCTTGATCTTAGGGTGACATATCGTGATCGACTATTCCATTTTCTTCAGGCACTCCGGTTCATTAGCTGCTATTAGCAGATAAACAGATAAACAGAAAAACAAGACAAGTCCTGTGTTTTCAGCTCGGGCTTCTCCTCTGGTGAGGTTTTGTTTGGCAATCAGGTGGTAAAAGGGATGGGGCGGCACTAGGCCCATGTGGTGATGGGGCTGTTCAAGCGTGGTTTGTAGCTTCGCTCTTAGCTCTGTTGGTTCCTTGACTCGTGAGTGTGTTTCATGTTGATGATTTTTCTTTATCTAAGCTTTGATGTTTTAGCCATTTGACTGAACATAAGCTTGTCCTTGGCTAAATTGCCCTGTTCGACTACCCTTTTTGGTATACAAGTGTCTAGCGTATACTCTGTGAATATTCTCACTGTAGAACGGACTGAGAGACAGCGACTTGTTCATAGACTCTTGGATAGGTTTTGCTTAAACAATAGAACAGACTTATTGCTATGGTCGATGAAGCCTCTGTAACTCATCTCGAACATAAGTTTGCGTAGTCCAAGATATGAGTATATACTGCGTCTTTCTGAACCTGAAGTGATGGTATTTTCTCACCACAGTAGCAAGCACTACAATCCGTACTACCCCAATTCTTTAACATTCCACTCTAGCAACATGTCATCCTCATCTAACAACACGAACAACCAACGGCAGGCTTCTCTGCCCAACATTCCAACTGAGATTTTTTTTGACATTATCCACAAGTATGGTCTGGAATGGAAGGACTACTACAGCCTCCGACGTACATCATCTCGCCTATCCCACCTTGCTTGCGAGCCCACGTACCAGGGAGGAGACTATTGCATCTTTCGAATGGCTTGCTTTCATGGTGATCTCGATACGCTAGCTATTTGTGCTCAGTGTAACGCCGTGCCGACCCAGTGCAGTCCGAAGGCCCTGTTCGAAGGTCCTTTGGGTCTCATCAAGCCGGGACATGGAGTTCACCCAAATGAGACGGAGGATGATAACTACAAGGAGACTGATTATTTCAATGCCTGGGGCGACGGACGTTACGGACCCAGCGACATTGTTATACTAGGATTCTACGAAGGCAACTTTTCTGCAGAGAGATTCATCGAGGTTTGGCAATGGCTGTCGGACCAGGGGTGTGAACTCCTCACTTTTATGACGCTAAACTCCCTGGTCATGATGCCTTTTCCTTGCTTCTCGTTTGCTCTTCTATCTATGCTTCCAACTGCTACTGACAAAGCGCATCATCAAGGGATCTGCGACGTGATACATTTCCTTTACAGCAAGGGCTTGAGAATACCTCATCCGGACAGGAGACTTTGGGTGAGAGGAACGTGGCCAGCTTAATACGCTTTAGCGAGGAAGAATCGCGCAACCATGCTACAGACTCTGCTACAGACCAACTGCCCACCCTCCATTGTTGAGCTCTACTTGAGACAGGTCAACGATGAGGGCCTCGTTTTCAATTATAGTCGCACATGGCTTTCATCCTGGCGTGGATTGGGAAGCATCTCGGAATTTCTCCGCATCCTATTCGATGACATGTTCGCTCCCTGGATCTTCAAGGGTGACAGTACCCGTAGTATGAGCGATGATCTCCAAGAAAAAATCTGCTTACTAACTCAACATCAGGGCGCCAATGCTTTTGAGCTGTACGTGCTTCAGGACATTGTTACCGCATTGCGAAAGATTGATGCCAGAAAGGTAAGCCAGGGGAATCTTGACTTTGGCCGTGATGGAGTGTGGTGCTGGTATACGCTTTGCATGGCAGTTGCCTATATCTCTGATGAGGATGTTCAAAAGCAAACAGTGGATCTTCACTTCACCGATCCTGGAGACTGGGAGATGATTAACCCATACTTCAGTAGAAGCTGGTCCCCCCACGAAGAACTGGCGAATGCGAGGAGAAAGGTTCTCGAGGAGAGAGCTCTCGAGTCTGGGCAAGACCTTAACGACATTGAGCCACAAGGAGAGGTATCAGTCGGACGTAAATGGACTCAAATGCCCCTGGATGCTTGGGATTTCATCCTTTAACAGGCCATGACGATAGATTGAAAGGCGGCAGATTGTAGAGTGAACCTACTGTAGTATTTCCTCCTGGAAGTAGTACTCAGTATCCCTAGATGTAAGATTTTGTACTGGTATAGACTGAAAACAGAAAAAGAAAAAGGTGTGTAAAGTATCGCGAAGTTCACTACAAGGCTGATTCATGTGTGAAGTTTATGTCAAGATTGTTAATTTAACTGAAAACCAACATGTTCATTCATCAACATGGTCCAAACCTGGCAAGGGGAAGCAAGAGAACTTTTGTCTAGGAGATGAAAAGACTTAGATAAGTTTAGGTAAACTTAGGGTAAGTTTAGGAGGGCTTTAGACTAGTTTATTGACACCTTGATTTAATGCCAGAAGTTCCCCCCAAAGTCCAACGAACTCTATCTTGAGCCGTCTTTTGTAAGAGGTTTCCACCTAATATCCATGGAACAATGGCCTGAAATGTTTAGGTAATGGGCAAGTGCCAATTGAGATTCGGGCGAGTCATCTCTTACGGTTAGGCTACCTCTAATCTGTCTGTTGTGTGATCCGAGTCCTCCTTTGTTGGACAATGGCTTTGTCAGAGACGATAGAGCAAAGATCGTGGCGACCACACCTTTCCCTTTGTTTCTTTTCTCTTCTTTACCCAAACCTATTAAATACCAATTGGAGTACTGGGGTTGGATTTCGATAGTTATTGGAGAATCCGTGATAAAGGACAGTTGATCTGAATCTGTAGAGGTAGGCTGACACTCAAGCTTGGAGCTGGTCACCTAGAGCAGAGTGGAACGCAACCTCCCGTGGCATTTCCTGCCAATAGCAGTAATTACTAGTAACTAGCAATAATATGTTCACACGTCCAATTGCATGACATCGGTCGAAGTCCAAAAGAAAATGCTTGTTTCGGAAAACCCCTGAAGTGCGCTGATGAGTGACTGTTTGGTATGCTAAGTTCTTAGTAATCTATTGTATTTATTCTATGAATACCGGTGGAACAGAGATCATATTTCGAGCCCAGTGGCATTGTTCATACGAAAGTTCACGTAGTAATGCTTCTGCCCAAGTCTGCGTCTCACTGCCAGTGGGACTGCTCTGTGACGGACTGTGAGATGTGAGTTATGAGTATAGATTGAAAGTTATGCACTGCCGTCCCAAACACTTCTACCTCTCAAGCAACAACAGCTTGAGGAAATCCCCCCCCCCAGCGCAAAATCTTCAGAAATTGCCATCAACTTTGCACACACCAGCCTTTCAAGCAGCAACATGTCGGTGACACGCAACATGACCCAAAGCCGTCTACTTCGACTACCTCCAGAAGTCCTTCTCCTCATGACGGAAGATAATGCTCTTAAGTGGGAGGATCTTCGCAGACTCCGCCATGTATGCCTTTTCTTCTTCCACAGTCTGGGTAAGCGAGTGCTCCAGGCTAGAGACTTTTTCTTCTTTCGCAACGCATGCATGCACGCCGACGTGGATATATTGATCGAGTGTCTGAACAAAAACGCCACTCCAACTGGTGCCGCTTGGGAAAGTCCTCATCGTTCAGCAGGGGACTATGTAGTCGATGGATTCCGGGCTGGGAACTTCTCCGTTGAACAATTCAAGCACACCTGGCAGTGGTTGTCCGACCACGGATACGAGCTTCGTTCCTCGATTGAAAATACTGGTGATGCTCCCGAACAATATCGTCCTTTCTCCGCGGATCTATTGTACATGATATGGGACGCCACTGATGCCGGACACCTTCAAGCAACTTGCGATGTCATCCACTTCATCGTCGATAAGGGTATGGTGTTTCCAATATATCTAGGCTTCTCGTTTGATGCAAAACGGAGACCAGGATCTCGAGGTTTGATAGATTTTATGCTGGCTACTTATTGTCCGGCTTCCATCTTGAAGCTGTTCTTGAAGCAGCTCGATGGCCAAGGCTTGAACCTGAAGAGTCCCGCCAACAGTCAGATCTATGAAGGCGAAACCACGGAGATCTACACGTTCATATGGGAAATGTATAGATACATTTTCGATTCAATTCCCCCTTGGTCGTCAGAGGATGAGGAGAACAAGGCCAGGGTACTGCTCAGACTAGAGGATCCCAACGGAGTAGCAGACAATTTCGGAGACAAGGTGAAGGCGCTGATCGAATACAACTCGGTCGATGAAGGCGAAGCGCTGGTCTTGAAGGACATTTGGGGAAGTCTTGAGAAGATGGCGCGCAAAAGAATCGAACGAGGCAGCCTCGATTTTGACCAGGACGGGCTCTGGTTTTGGTATGAACTCAACATGTCAATTGCATATCTCGCTACCGATCGGACAGTCCTTAAAGGTAGGACTCGAGGCAGTCAGGATGGCCCTATTCACGTATTCAAAATCCAAAACGAAGCCTGGTACCCCGCAGAAAGGCTGTGCTGGATAAGAATGCAGTTTGCTGAGGACAGAGGTCCAATTGACCCTTCGAAATTTGAGGACAGAAGTATAGGTGACTGGTGGAACATGCCCCTGTGCGATTGGGACTTTTTTGTCCCAGAGTACAAAATGGACTCCAAGGGTTGGCTTGAGCATAGGGCAGGTGAAGATGCCTGGTTGGAAGCGAGGGGCCGGTTAGCTCAACGCAGGCCTTGATAGGCGGGAGGTAAATGGCATGGCTGGTACTAAGGGATGGTGAGGACTAGCAAATTGGGTAGCAACTTGTGAGGTTGTTTTTGTTTTAGCATTCTGGCTGCGGAGAGCGAGTATATCAGGAGATTGAGGAGCTTATAATTCAACATTACGCCTCACGTTATTGCGTCTATCAAAATTGCATTTATATTTAAAGGTAATAATTTAGCCGTCCGTGCTTGTATCTGGCATCTTTTAAAGATAACTAATGTCCATATCATAGTTTACGTCGTGCTGATGCCCTACTTACTTGAACTTCTGCATAACTCGCCGTCAAGTACTCCGTAGCTCTATGATAATCGCCTATATGACAATGATTCACAGTCAAATTCATAGTAGGCAAATGCGGCAGTGATTTACAGTCAACCTAGATCCATAATTTGTCTTGTTCTTGGGTATATAAACACCGGTTCATCCTTTTTCCTCCTCTTCATCCCTCACCTCTCATCTCTTTGTCTTCTATCCTCAAGCAAACTCAGTTTCTGAACAGAAAATTGGTATGTAACTCTTCTACGAGGCTAAAGAACATGGAATCGAGTTCAGAGGTAAGCACTTTTACTTAGCTTTCTTTTGACTAACCACTGATGGAGTTGGACAGCCTCCAAAAACGAAGCTCAAAGAAGCGCACGACCCAAGCAGCCAAGAGCTCAACTTTTCGTTCTTGGAAGCCATCTCCTCGCAATGCACACTGTCATTCAAATCACCCGCTTCACTTGAATGACTCACAGCAAAAGCGGCATCTCCGCTTCCTCAGCCTGGCTCTGGCGAGGCTACGATGAGAGGACTTTCGATTGAGTTAGATATGTTCCGCGAAGATCAACTCTCCGAGGCATCGGAGCTAGAGGAACAAAAGAGACTTCAATGTCCTCATGGATTTCCGCAAGGTGCGCGCGAACATTTCGAGGAGTGGATGAACGCCGTCCAAAAGGTCTTGGAGCTTGGGTTCACGCTCCACGTTACCATCCGGTTTCGAAAGCCGTTCCGAGACTATCTGGCTTTTCGCGAAGATTCAATCGTGCTACGAGACCTCAAAGTCACCGTGGAGCTCGATCTGGATGAAGCCGCCTGGAGCCAGGTCCCCCAACACTACAGGCCTCTTCTAATGGCCATGGTCGAGTTTTCCATCACTGGTGTGCAGCTGGAGAAGGAACTTGAGGATCAGGGGGTGGGCCTGGCGAACGATGAAGAAATGTATCTCAACCATCATGGGTGTCTTACTGTTCGATCGTTGAGGGTGCGCCACTATCGACAGACTGGAAATACTCCACAACGGTGAGAGTCGAGAATATTGGGATCAATCACCGCATACCAACAGGCTTCAGCTATGGATGGAGAGCCTCTATTGCTGAGAGCGGAACGTCTCGAAAGATGATATAGGGAGGATGAACAGCGGAGTTAGGGGGACTAAACTATACTGATGGACAGTGTCCGTTGGAACAGAACAACTCCCAAAAGACGATCTTGCGAAGGGAGACGAAATGAAAGATTTGGTACAGGTTAAATTGCGAAGTTGTTGCTAGATGATGAGTTATCAGGGGCTACCAATCAATCGTCTTACTGATGCTTAACATTTCGTGAGACTTCAGATATCGCACCAAGTGATCGTCTAAGGAGCATATACGCAATAGAAGCCACGTAAATGCTCAAAAAAAAAAAAAAAAAAGACCAAAAAGCCTGTGTTTGCCCATCGACTCTTTGTGTAACGTAACTCGTCGCGCTTACATCATTAGAACACATCCCAGTCCTTCGGTTTGTCCTTTGTAAGTTTTTCCAATATGCAACTAACCTAAGGATGTCTCTATTGTCGTTTGGATCTGTTAGTGAAGTAAGGTTCTTGAATATGTAACAAGCGAAGCTTACATGATGCCTATTTTCTTTATTTCTTAGTCTGAACAGATGACTGCAAAAAGAGGAGAACAAGACTGACACACCATTGTTTTGACCTCATTTAACAAAGGCAGGCCCAATATTGCGTCCTAGGCATTCGGGTCAAGTCCCGCAATAACTCATTTACCATTTTTCTTACTTCCTTCGCCTCAGACCAAGCTCTCAGAGACACAAGGAATCCGGTCTTCAACGATCTTTACCATTGATCGACCGCATTAAATGTTCAGAAGTCAGAGATGTACGGGAACTGGCTGTTCAGTAAAAAGACATCAGTATAAGATAAGGCCTTGGGGCATGAGTAACAAAACACTGCAGCCAAAACAACCACTAAATTCTATCCACGACTACGACAACAAAATGTCTCTTACTGAAAGCAAGAACCAGTCCCAGAAGGTCGGTCTACTTAGTCTACCCAATGAACTTCTCTTTTACATTATTGCTGATGAGAAAATGAGTTGGAGAGATCATTTTAACATTCACCACGTATCATCTCGACTCTTTCGATTGATTTTCAAGCACGTTTACCACGGGAAGCGAGATATTTTTCACCATGCTTGCTCTTCCGCCAATATTGATCTTATGATTGAGTGTGTCAAGCACGGTGACATTCCCACCGGTCGACTTTGGCACCTCCCTGGCGATCTGTTCTACGACACACCGCTTGATCTACTGTCATCTACGTTTCAGGATGGGGATTGCTCGGCTGATCAGTACATCAAAGCAGCTGAGTGGCTGTTTGATAACGGGTATCAGACGCAACGTTTCCAACGGTGCGGGAGAAAGAAGAGAGTTTCTCGTATTGTCTCTCCCTTTTTGCTGACTATGTTCGCAACGGCAACAGATGCAGATAACCATCGCGGCATCTGCCAAGTAATTGAGTTTCTTACCAACAAGGGCTTGGGAATTCCGCCTCCGTCTATATTCCTACGCAGGGTGTCTTACAAAAAGCATATAGACGACCATCCAGGATACCAGAAACTTGCTCGTGACTCCGGCAGCGATATGGATATGATGCTGCAATCGGCTTCCCCGCCAGCTCTGTTCGAGGTTTTTCTCAAGAACCTGCTCTCTGATTTCGGACTGACTCTCAAGTCTCGCCTTGCTCCTGGCTACAGACGTGGCCTCTACACCTGCGAATGGACAAAAATCAACGAGCTGGTCCGAATTCTTTTCGATGACCTGTTTGCTCCGTGGATATACAAAGGAGACAGCCCCAGTTACTTTTCTGATACCTTTGAGGCCAAGATCAAGTTGCTGATCAAATATGAAGGGATTGATGGCAATGAACAATCAGCACTCGAAAATATTCTCGAAGCTCTACGCAGTATCGAAGCAAGGCAGAGAGACAATGGCGGTCTCAACTTTGAACGAGACGGCGCATGGTGCTGGCGCGAGCTTTGCGTCTCAATCTGTCATATCACTTCTATGCAAAACTATGGTATGTTGGTTCAATATTCTCTGGAGGACCCGCCGTGACAAATTCACCCCGACGTCGAGAGATGCGTGCATGAGTTCGTACACCCCAAAGAATGGTATCCTCCTAAGGCTCTGATCATCGCCAGATCGATTCTTTATGAAGATGTTCGCGATAAACTCGATCCGTCCTGGCTCGAGGATAGCACCGAGCGAGATTGGGTCAACATGCCCCTGGATGCCTGGAATTATGTACACCCTAATTGGCGGATGGCTGGTAGAGAAATATTCGAGGACCAGGGTTATCGTTCTTTTGGTCAAATTTTCGATGAAGATGGAAATGAAAGGGAGGCAGGCGAGTAGGGTGTAAAGTTATCGTTGAGGATATTCTCACATGTTTAGGTAGTAGGTAGGTGGTCTTTTTTTGTTTAAATTTGGATTCTTGGACTGGGGCGTCAATCTGTATTGGATCATAGCGAAAACAAAATAAATTCTTTGCTTCTTACTTAGGCCCATAGAGTTGTACATTGAACTATTGCTGCTGTGCAGACCACAACCTTGTATTTCTAGCAAACTCATAGCATAACAGAAGAACAGGCTTTGACTAGAAGCCGGGTATGCCAAGTGTCTTTGGAACACTAGGTATTTAATAAACGACAAAGGACAGGCATTTCGTTGAGACAGGGATACGTAACTGTTCTAGATACTAGATAGTACTAGACGTGTAAGAAGGTCGATCTATGCTCCATATCTTCAATAAACCTAACTCCGAATGTCTGCTAATATCCTGCTGGATGACCCCCACCAGAATAATAACCAATTTCCTTTATCTCCATACACGGAGTGTCAAATGACACATCAATCAGCAAACGCCTATGTTACAGTCTCGTGTCCCTTTCTATTACCCCAGACTACTGATCCGCAGAGCCTTTGCCTAATTTTCGTCGCTTCATATGGGGATTGTCTTCGTAGTGGGAGACAATGGATTGAGCCTCCTTCAAATGACTCTCCATCTGGACACTGTTCATTCTCTCGCCATAGTCATATTTTTTTGCCGTAACATGGGCAGAGCTCAACACCCTCTTGAACTTTGATATGAATCTGGAAATGATGCTACAAATGCCAGAAGGTACAGTATGTGAAGACTCGTCGGTATGATGAGGTAGTCTCATTATGAGTACAGAATAGACAGATCCGGGGCACCAGTGTCCGACCAGCAGAGACGTCGGTGTACCCAATAGTAGACACAAATGATCTGAGGACGTTTCAAGGCTGTCCGGTAATGACTGCCCACCACGATATGAAGAGTGGTCATCGGAATCCGATGACGTCTGTCCCGAGGTGTATCAAGTCACTGAAAGCCTGACTGTCAATCCGATCTCTTTCGTCTAGGGTATCATCATTAAGGAGACCAGAATCACCATGATCAAGAAAATCTGCAACACCGTCGAGGTGGTTCGTGCGATGGTCTTGTCGGCACTCTGACTCTTCAAGATTTGACGTCTGATCGGTTGTAGAAGGACAGACGTGAGTAGGTTGATGAGCAGAGAAATTTTGAGCGTCATCCAAGGCGCCAAGGGTTTGAGATCGTGGACTGGAATGGATGGCCTCAGGAGTAGCTCTCAAATTGGCAAAATGTTCTTTGTACCCATCTTCATAGTATCGTCTACTCCATTAGTCAATACATGATCGCCTGGTAGCTGTCGTATCGTCGTACTGGGCGGCCAAAAGGTCAGCATGTCGTCGAGCTTCGTCGATGCTGGTATATTCTTGAAGTATCTTCTCACGGCTAGAGGCAAGCTTTTTATCTTCCTTGACGACGTCGGGAAGCGCCATAACACGAGCAAGGCCGTTTGATGATAGTGCTAAAGGAGCATTGTCACTTCGGTTGAGTAGAACGCTTCCCTGAGGCAAGGTAGAGACCTGATCAAGACCACGAAAAACGAATGGGAAGTCAACCATCGACATCCTGGCGTGGTAGTGTTTGGCATAAGTGTTGTTGCCTGGCTTATGACCCATGAGGAATGTGCGCATGCCATCACTGACGTTCATTGCTAGAACGTATGCAGCTCCACGGTGCAGGCAGTACCCAACACATTTCTTTTCAATACCACACCATTGTCCAAGTCTGGAGATTGTGGCGAGATGTCAACTATTTGGACGGGTCCTTTGTCAGGTTGTGATGGATCATCCGTCTGAGCACCAGCACACCCACCAGCTCCTCCTTGAGCTGAATCCGACGACCAGTCTTGACGATGTGAGACGGTAGCCTTATCTGAGATAGATCATTCCAACTGCTGATGCACTCACCGAAAACCCCGTCCAAGAGAGCAGTGTTGATGAGAAGACGGAGAGTATCTTCGAAAGCCATTGAAATAGGTAGTAATCGAGCAAGGGGAATAATCTTGAACTAACATCGAGAGGGATATTCTTTGCTAGTCGGGCCTTAGGGAGCAAGAAAACACCAGACCTGAGTAAAGGTATCCTAAACTTATCCTAAACTTAGCCTAAGCTTATCCTAAGCTTACCCTAAGTTTATACTAAATTATCTGCCTAACAGATCTTGAGATTGATGCGGGTGTCGAAAACATCGTCCTCGACGCTCTGAAAACAGTAGCATTGAGCGTCCTCCCATCGAAGGCACATGTGTTCGGGTCTTAAACAATACCCTGTAATCCCCCCTGCGGCCACATGGGTCTATGATGAGCATCATGTATATTGTGAGGCCTTCTTGAACGGCCAAGCTGTTTGATATAAAGAAGCCCATCTGCTTCCGAATGTCACTGTTATAAGAACGGTTAGATTCTCGCTCCGTCGACCATAACAGGCAGCTGATGTGACCAATGACAGTGTTGACCTTCAAGGTATCTCCCAATCTTCCAACACAAGAGCGTGCTAGGTATCGAGAGTACTCTTTAAGAAGAACATGATCCGGCTAATGGCGACCAGAGGCAAAGAATTTAGCCTGGGCGTCAACTTCAGGGTGCTCATCTCCCATGAACTCAATGAACCACTTCTTGGAGAGTTTCAGCGTATAGAAAGTGGTATGGGCAAGGGGCTTTTGGGCGAACTTCATGTTCTACTCCTTCTGTTTCTCGAGTTCTTCGGACTGGACCAAGAGGCTTGGTTTCTGGTAGCTCGAATAGATCAGATAGAAGACAAAGGCTGGGTCGCGCTGGATAGTCACGGGGTTCAATTGATCCCGAACGAGCGGCTCTGAGCAAAGAGTAATATCTTTGTATACGACCAAGTTCTGCTGACACTTGGTGATATGATGTGACGATGACCTTGTGTTTGTAGAGTTGCACCGGGGATACCTGCTCACCAGAAAGCAGGAGAGCAGGGGGGAAATCCTGTAAGATAGAATTAGAGATTGACGTATAAAAATATGATAGCACTGATACTTACGTCTTTGAAATACTTCTGTATTTCAGACATCCACTGGCAAGCACCGGGGTCAGTGTCACTGTCCGAAAACTCACTTTCGGAGTCGATGACCAGATCAAATTAGCCGTCGGAGTCATCTTCACAATCGTGGTTCGCCTCTTCGTCGAGATGCTTTTCTATACACTTGCGATCCGCTGTCTCTGGATTTTCAAGCCATCCACTTCCTCCTGTCAGGGCATCGGCGAGATCTTTCATTGATGGGAATGCTTCAGTCGCTTGGTTCTCCATTTCTGCAGTATCTGCCTTCTGTTCGGCACTCAAGCGGGCAAAAAATGATGCCATCTTGCCAAATGGGAGACGTGGATATCAATGTCGATTAACTGCAGACTAATGTTAGCTTAAATGAAATTCGTAAGTTGAAGTCGATAATATTAATATGGCGCAACATACCAATAGAATTATTGGTTATAGATTGCCTGTCGGAGAACGGGAGTTTGCGATGGGTGAAGTAGAATGGTGATGGAGGAGAAAAGGAGGCGAGGTGGAGATGGAGAGAGAATGAAGTTTTTTCTGGGAGCGACCTGGCAGGCAATGATTCACTGGCTTCAATGAAATTCGCATTTTTAGCTGCATTTTCCTAAATTTTAATGGCATCATCATAAGTTTAGGGTAATGGTTGTAAGATATTCGTCTCTACCTTCCACCTTCACATCTCCAGAATATCACATCTCACTCCATTCTAACTTATTATCCCCAAAACAGCACGCTCGCACAGCCGCACATATGTGCTGCGTTCACTGATCACATTAAACAAGACAGACCATTGAAACCACAGAGAAATCGTAAGGTTTGTAAAGAATTCTCCAACACTCTAAGCGCAGTTCAGCGAAAGGGATGGCCACATGGCACAATCTTAGCTGATCACGGTCTCCCACAGGACATCCAGACCTCAAGCGCTTTCTAGCAGAGATAGACGTCAACAAGTGTCACTTGAGATGATCCGAGTCTTTCTGACGGTTTCCAACAGTACACTTGCGGTTCAGTGACAGTCAGATTCACCGAATAACACTTGAGCCCATCACAGTCTGTCGCACGCCATCCGACACCACAAGCGCTACTCGAATCCCGGAGAACAACGAGACCCCGCCTCCTCCCATTCTGCAGGATTTTCTGGGTCGATGGGCTGCGAACGGGAAGGCAAAGGAAATCTTCGAACTTCCCCATGGTGTCTCGCGGAAGAGGAGGGGGAAGCATGTCATCCGGGCCTTGGACGACATAAAAAGTTCCTGGCCAAACAGGTATGCTAGACTATTGTAGCTCTTAGTCGGGTAAATCTCTAACGTACCAATAGGAGACCAAAGTCGAAAAGTACTGGAAGGTAAAACATGTTTTTATGTATCGGCGACTTTCTACTAGCGACCCATATGCAGCGTGTCGGTTTGGAAAAAGTCCATCCGGACTCCATCACGGAGGAAATGCTAGACGAAGACGACAATACCCCGATGAGCGAGGAAGAAGAAGACCATGGCGAAGACGCTGATCATCACCTCAGCACCGACACTCTTACCATCCACGTCCATGGTGGTGAGGAGGCTACAATTGAGTAGATGGCTCGAACCAATGCCAAGGGCGGCGGCATATGTCGCTGGGAAAGGGGAGAGAAGCAGTAGCATCCGGGATGTCTCTCAGAATGGAGGTCAGAGTATTGCTATGCAATACCCGGCGCTTGGGGGCGTGCTAAATCTGGATCGTAAATTCAGTCTGACCACTGTCTGCCAAGTGGAATACATCACCAAATAACCCCTTTAACACAAAAGCATATTGTTTCTGAAGGACTAAGTGAATTGTGGAAAGTGGCTGATATAGCGAACAGCACTGGCTGTCCGAGTTTCTTATTATGTTCTCATAAAGAATTGTTCATCTTTTTGATAGGCGACAAAGAAAGGGCATTTAGTTGAGATAGGAGCACGTAGCTGTTCTAGATAGTACTAGACATGTGAGCAGAACTATGCTGTATGTCCTGAATCTGCAGAGGCTTTTGAGATCGTTGATCTCGTTTACACATTACCGTCAGACCTAAGACTCACATTATGCTCCGACATGATTACCGTTATTCTGATTGATATAAATGTATAACCAGATTAGGGCAGGCAGGAAAACTTAGGATCAAGATCCTAAGTAATAAAAAGGCTTAGGTAATCTAGTATAAATTTAGGATAAGTTTAGTATACCTTTACTCAGATCTGATGTTTTCTTGCTCCCCGAGGCCAGACTAGCAAGCATATGCACGAACAAGCAACCTAAGACTCAGGGGTGACAGGGCGAGATCTCCCCCTTGCATATGTCACTCATCATATTCACGGGCAAAAGATCATGGTCTTTCTTCCTCAATTCAATTTCACTGTAAAGTTGATATAGAGAACAGCAGTATTAGCTGCCCTGGTTTCTCATTATGTTCCCGTAAAGGATTGTTCGTCTGTGCTAGTATAAACTGGAACTCATCTGCAGTATCAACTAGAGATTCAACCTCGCTCACACATTCTCCTCATCGCTTTGAGGAACCTGAACGACCTCTCTATCTTCAGAAACATTAACCTCCTTCTCAGAAACATTATCTCTGTAGCATTTCGTTGCCACCACAATCATGTCCTCTCAAAACAACTCACCTGCCTCCGCCTCGGGCTCCAGCTCTGAGCTCATCCCGCACAACACTCTTCTCGGCCTCCCGGAAGAGATCCAGGCACTAATCGCTGAAACACTCAGCAAATACGAGGACGTAAAGGTCGGCGAGTTGTGTAAGCTGATGCTAGTCTGCTCGCAAATGTGCCGGATTGTCCGTCCGTATGTCCTCCGCGCCTTAGACTTTAGGGCGTTCCGACGCGCTGTTGAGTCGGCCTATCTACCGATGATGCGTCTCTGTGACGAACATCGCGCAGCACCGGTCGAAATGAGCTGGACCGTAAGACCGTCGAAGATGGAGTATCGACCTATCGATGCTCTACTCCTCAACTTGGACGAGCGGCATGATTGTCCGCGAACCGAACAAATGCAGAACATAATTCGGACAAGCGTCTACGTGGCTCTTCAGTGGCTCCTTGAGAAGGGTGCTGACGGGGAAGCGAACTTGATGAGTGAATCGCTGAATGGGTTTCGCTATCAGCGGTTGGATATGGGTCTTGGACACATGCCCACAAGACTCTTGAAGCAGCTCCAACTTGACATTGGTAAGCCTGGGGTTGAGGTGTATCTCAAAATGATTGAGTTGCTGAGTAGCTATGGCTTTCCGAACCCAACTCGATCAGATGCCCTCGACGGGGTGTTAGCCACCGACAAGTCGCCTTTCTACAATCCGATGTGGAACTGGGCGGACACGGAGCCATATCCCTTTGTCAACGGTGCAATTGCAGAGATGTATCTCACCGAGCATCCACTGGACCTGGCTCTCAAGTCGCACATTCCGCCTCGTCTGTTGGAGTTGATGCTGCAGGAGTATGCCAGTCGAGATGTCAGTCTACTAACATTTTATGACGAGTGCCCAGAAGGCCTCAAGAAGACCTGTAGGGGAAAGAGGCCCAGATTAGATGATGACTGGGTAGGTGTCAGTTCCATTGGCACTCTTATTGGAACGCTTCATGCTGATTTGCACAGCCCATCGGTGACCCGTTGGAGGGCATCGTATCATGGAGAAGTCGCTGACATTTTCCGACAGAAGCTCGACATCATGATCCAGTACGAGATGATTGACGTGCTCGAGGGGGCTCTGCTCAAGAGTATTCTTGAAGCTCTAGACACTATCACAGCGCAAATCACTGCAGCAGGGCGTGTAGAGCCCATGCAGTTCATGCGCTCGTGGGTGACGCTCTGCGAGGCAGTTGGACCCTACTGCGCTGGCGAGTATGATTTCATGTACGATGTAAGCCACGCAATTCATCGCAATGGACCTGGGCGCGTCCATGAGTTCGTTATTGATACCGAGTGGAATCCATGGTATATGTGGTTCGTGTGGTCAGATGCATGCAGACGACGTAATCTGACGAAATGGAAGGTCGGTGAAAATTACTTCTACGAGGACAGACATTCTTGGTGGCAGAAACACCACGGTTATGAGATCGAGTTTATACTCGGGTACTTTGACCGTGATCAGGTCCAGCCTTGGTACGAGGTTGATGTGGACGAGTGGTGTCGACAGATGGTGGGAACTTTTACTGAGGACGGGGTCCCAGACAACTTAGAGGATGATTTCAACACCTGGTGTGAGGTCATGGAAGGGGAGCTTGACGAAGAGTCAATTCCCTTCGAATGGTGGGGCCAGCTCACGAAAACGTGATTGAATAGAGCTGTTTGGGCGAGAAATACTAGATCTAGCTGGGTACGGGGGGTTAGCATTCGCGATACTGGGGGATAAGTAGAAGCAGGCGCTTTTACTAGAATGAGCAAGCCCTGGACGCTGTTGAATTGATTGGATAAAAAAGTTTCCATTGAAGCTATCACGAGTGATGATTATCGGTTGATGTGATGTAACGATCAAGGTTGAGACAAGAGGGCACTAGACTAAAAGCAGCCCCCGACTGACGTTAGTACTGAGACGCTGCTTACGGGAGCGACGGGATCTACTGTACACTACAGCACCTTTTAGCAAACAGAACCAAAAGTACAAGTAACTTTTGCGTTTATGTACCAGCCCAAGGCTCTAGAGACCTTAGTTAGTCTACCTAGTCTAGGATCAACTTGGGTTCCATCGAAGGGAGACGAAGGAGGGGTCGGTTGGGTTTTGTTTGCTTCTGATCTTTCTTTCGGTTCCCTCGCCTTATTCATAATCAAGGTTGCTTTTTGCTATACCGACCTTTTGGTTTTGTTTTAGCTCTGGGCTCTAGACTCATTCTTCCCTCTTCTTCCTTCTTTTCTCTTTCATCATCTATCATCAGTATTGATATACCCTGTCCAGAAACATCTCCACTCTTGACAAACATCCCATCCCTTCAACCAACAACACACACCCACTCACGCCCCCCATATCACTCACATAAAAGTAACCGACTGTATCAAGTAATCCTATGGATCGCGATATATCATGACAGACCAACAACATCGAGACACCCCCACTGCTACTGTCACTGACTCTTCTTCTGCCGCTGCAGCCCCCGCTGCTCCATCTTCCCCCGCTCCTCAGGCTGAGCTCATCCCCGCAGAGGACCCTGAGGTGCGTTGGACCCTACCTAACCTCCCTCCCTCTCTTACATAAAACCTGTAGAGTAATAATCATTGAGGATTAACATCTTGTGTCTTTTTTTGCCGTGTTTGTAGGATACTTCCGATATTGATCGTTATGAAATTGATTCAGCTCTTGGGTCCGATGCGTGAGTTTGCTCCATATTTCCGTACGTCTCGTTGTTCCGTTCAGCTCACATTATCCCGCTCAGTGCCAGTTTTATGTACCCGGACTCAGTGACGGCGAGCATTCTCGAGTACAGAACCATTCAAGGGAGAACATATCACAGCGATCGCTATGCTCATGAGTATGTCATGCCGAATGACGAACAGCAGCTTCAATCGGTTGACATCACCCATCACTACCTCACCATACTGCTAGATAACAACCTCTTCTTGGCGCCCATATCGCCTCATGTCCAGAGAGTTCTCGATGTCGGAACAGGTTCCGGAATATGGGCAATGCAAGTCCCCCTTCCTATACCTCAGTTCAATTGACTGACCGTCTTCAGAGACTTTGCAGATGCGTATCCAAGCGCTCAAGTAATCGGCTCAGACCTCTCACCTACCCAGCCTGAATGGGTCCCTCCAAACGTGCACTTTGAGATCGCAGATGCAACTCTCACCTGGCCCTGGAAAGACAACTACTTTGACTTCATCCACATCCGCTACCTCTTTGGAGCAGTCCAAGACTGGCCTGCCCTCTTCCAAGAAGCATATCGCTGCTGTGCGCCCGGTGGCTGGGTCCAATCATGCGAGGCTGACATACACTTCTACTCCGATGATGGAACAACAGACAGCGAGCCTGCACTCCAGAAGTGGGCGGATTTGTACGAGAAAGGCGGCGCAGCAACGGGGAGGACGTTTTTTCTTCAGCAGGAGGCGCTGCAGGAGAGGAGTATCACAGAGGCTGGCTTCACGGATGTCAGGATATTTGATTACAAGGTGCGACGGCGGATTTGTTTGAGGTGATACCCTGCTAACGATGTTTGGGCTGCAGCTACCCGTGGGAGGGTGGACCAGTAATCGGAAGCTTTTTGAGCTGGGCGAGTACGTCAGGTTGACTTTGGAAAACGATCTTGAGGGTATGTATCCGCCATCGCATCTCCTCGCTCGCTCGCTAACTCGTCGTAGGATACACGCTGTATATTTGGCATAACGTGCTCAACTGGCCGAGGGAGGAATACCCGCAGTTCCTCGCGGCGTTGCGAAAAGCGATCTGTAGTCGGAAGGTTCATGGATACATGATGGTGCGGTACGTTTACGCGCGGAAGCCTTGAGGCGACAAGGTATCAACGAATGAATGCGACGAGTGATGAGAACATTGGGCGGTCGGGCGGACACATAGAGCGCGAAGGTCGTGGGCACATGGGAACGGCGGAGTGCGTGGGTTTGTTTATCTTGGAGATCAAAGGCGTATTTCGGATAGGTCTCTTGGGAGAATATTTAATCGGTATGGGATTCGAGAATAGATAGGCATCTAGGCAAGACTTGTGCGTATTAACGCTACGTAACGGCGTCATTCGACAGCGGTTCGCGACCGTCGCGCAAATTCTTCAGTAACCACAGCAACACACGTAAACATCACAGCTTCTTCTTCACTCCCAGGGCAAGCCCCAGCAAGCAATGAAAAAGAGAAGGAGAAAACACGCCTGTCAGACGTCCATCAACACCCACCCCGACCGCGCGCCCGAAGGCAAGACCGCAATCAGGGTCGAGATCATCAAATGCAACCATCTCTATACAGCCACCCACCGAAGCAGGCAAGGCCGCCATCCTTGCGGACAGATCGAGAGGACCAAGGGTATTCACTCTAGGGTGTCGAGGATATGCACTCATCAACCAGGGTGGGATCTGTGGCTCTTTTAGGGAACCAAGAGAAGGTCGAATACTATAGAAATGATTCTCTGAAGTATTGTCGACATGAAGAAGAAAAGAAGAAGAAAGTCCAAAAGGTCGGAGGGAAGGCGCGCTTTTATAGAGTGCCTGTGGGGCGCGGGATCACTCGCGCTTCACCGCCTAAAAGTTGCCGGCAGAATTATTTTTTTGAGCCTCAGGGTTTTGAGCGATTCGGAGATTCTGATTGGTTGGTGAGATGTGGGCTGGTGATCCACTGCAGACGACTTTGAGCTGCTCAGCGAATCACAGCGTGAGAACAGTGGATGCTGCAGTGATTTTTTTCTGCGCGAGGCGAGAGCTTCGATTTTTTGAAGTGGATCACTTTGGAGGTTTGCGCCGAAATTGAGATCGAATGCGGAAGCAGAAAGCGACTGCATGAATCATTGCGCCGAGATGGTAGACTGTGCTTGACTCTGTGATGCCTTCGAGACTTGGGTGAACGGACTTCGGAGTTGATCTTGTGTAGTACTGTCTAGATCTACATTGTGTATTATGTATAGAATCTGCCTCGAGATATACATGCACAGGATGGTGAAATGTGAAGTCCTTTCTCATGCGGGCGCATTCTTTGTCGCTGCGCGCTGAGTGCATTGTCTTGTTCACTGCTTGTGCGCAGGCGAACATACTTCTGTTGCGATAACTCTTCCCGATGTACCAAATTTTGGTATATCTAAAGCTTGTGCATGGAATACCTACAGAAATAAATTCATATACTGGAGACAGGATCTCATCGTAACTGAATCGCCAAGCAAGATGTTGTGAAATCATTTCTGTTTCGTCCTCTACCCTGCAGTGCCGTGCTTGAGAGACCGCTCAGGTCACAAACCAACAACGTTACCGAGTATTTCCAACAGTGTTCATGAGTTTCTTGGTGCATCTGTAGAATTTTGCATTTGACTTGTGAGATCGCCGAAAGCCAGCGGCCTATCTCAAAACCCCAAACTAACATAACAACACTACAAACTCGCATCGCGATCTCGGTACAAAGCCTCTCTCTCAATCCACCCTCGCACCTCCTCCCCTACTAACCCATCCAGACTACCCTCACCACTCTTCACAACTTCTCTCACTCGCGAACTACTCACATCGCCATCCCCTTCCCTTCCTTCGACCATCTCCACCCTATCAACCCAAGCCTCTTCACCTCCAACTTCCTTCACCCTCTCTTTCGTCAACCATGCCCTCTGCTCATCGACCCCTCCCCACGTCTCATCCGGCCTCGTCGTAACTCTCACCTTGCACTTCTCGAAGAACGGCCCTAGTGCATTTTGGATACCCTCGTTGTAGTACTTTGGATTGAAAATGCGGACTATCGTATCAAACCCTGCGAGGAACGTCTGTACCGGTTGACCTCCGTCTTGTGTAGCATAAAACCCCGATTCTGAAATGGCTTTCGCCTTATCATGAAAGAAAGGCATCGTCGTAACAGCAACATCGATCTCTACACCCTCATCAAGCAGCTCCCGTCCCATCGCCTCCATCATGCTCAATCTGATAGGAAAACTCGCCGGCTTCGGCGCCTTGTCAGCATTATTCACCGACAGCAGCAACATAAGCCTCTTCTCCCCTTCTAATCTCAACGCAGACCTCGCCATGCTTGCGTGCGCTAACGTTGGCGGGTTGAAGCTTGAGTCAAGAATCACAAGATTCTGTAGTGGGCGGGTTGGTCGGCGCGGCTCGGGTACATTGGAAGTGTGGGGTAGAGTGCACAAGATGCGGAATGAGTCTTGCGATGACTGGAAGGATGTGAGGGCGCGAGAGAACGAAGCGACCAGTGATCTAGCTTCTATTAAAGGCATTTTGGAGTTTGGTGAGTTTTTGGTGCTCATTGTGTGGTGATGTGAGGGAGGAGGTTGTAAGTTGTGAGATCAAGCAGTGCAGCAACGTACGTGGGGCAGCGATCGACTGGGGTGAGGCAGAAATAGCTGGAATCACCTATAGATGACCTCCTTGTCCACTTGGTAGCCACGCCTAGCAAGAACATTTGCCTGTTGTCGGATTGATACATCTGGAATCAATTCGTAGAGTTAGGTTCTTTGAGAACCATGACAAGATCACCGTTGGGGGTTATCGTCATTGAGGACTTCCCAGACATCATGGGCTCAGTGAATATTCTCTAGAAACAAGTGTATTTGGTGACCTGCGGCAAAACCAGATGTTTCCGCGTCGCAGATATTACATACCATGATGTATCAAACCTTTTCTAACATCAAACCAAAGACCTGGCCGTCTGTAGTCTCACCGTGTATTGCGTTGGCCCAAGGTGGCACTATTGCTAGTATCGCGAGGGGCAAGAGAGCTATCCTAATCACTCTAGCTACGGTACCAGCTCGGAAGTGGTGATTCGCTTGTTGTGAACCAGTTCGAGGAGTCGCAATAGGATTTAGGTCCCGTCATCGCCAGTATTCAGTTAATCCAAGTCGTGGTTAAAGTACTTTCTGGGATACAACTTCTCCTGTTTGACAAGACAACGAGGTCACTGGGCCATGGCAGGTCTGAAAAGGGCCACCTAGATCCTTGTCGTCAAGGGCCTGAATGTCCTTAGTATCAGTTGGTTGGGGGCTGTAGCCACAGGTAAATGGCGAAGTGAGGTCCTTAGACTCTGCATTATCACTCTGGTCTACCTACTGAGACTGGGGAGCGTCCTAGTTCCGTATTCCTTTTCTCAGTGTCGAAATCTGCTTCAACACGTACATTTTCCAGGAATCGCATCAGGACCACTGCCATTTCTGTCCTTATCCCAGCGAATGCCATATGGCGAAACAGGTGTATTTGTATGCCTACTTCAATAGTTTTGCAGCTAAGGGAGGAGCTCTTCAGGTCCTGAAATTTTAAGTGGCCTGCAATTTTCCCCATCATTTCTAAGGGAAGAGAAGCGAGCGATTTGCTTAAGCGTAAAAGAAGGACGAAAAGGGCCACAGGTCCCTTCAAGAACGGTTTTGACCCGGGGACAGAATCAGGTCTGCCGGTATATAAGGTATATAAAGTCTCTGGTTTCTGCTACCATCCTTCAACTTGTTAGGTACATCTTCTGATTTCTGCTCTTCTTTTGTGACCGGAAAGTAGTTGAGGATCGAGTTTGCAGAGCTTCTTTATGTTTTCTGGTATCCATTGTTCTTTTCGATCCTTTGGCTTGCACAGCTCTGGCACAGCTAGGATTTCCGCGACTTGTTTGGATCGCATTTTCTGGACAGTGCAGCGATCTGTACTACAAGGGCCCTAACAATGTCGAGACGCACACTCGCGCTATATATCGTGAGTGTTTGTTGTGATAATTGAATGGATAGGGTTAAATCTGACGTTATACCAGATGCACAACACTTAGCTACTGACAAGTTTTACTTGTTAGTATATGGGATTTGTATGTACAGTTAGGTATAATATGTCTGAGGTAAAGATGGTTATATTCGGAGACTAAAGCTACGGATCTGAGCTTAAAGAGGTTGAGATGACGTGCTGTAATTATGTCATGTAACAGTGTTGATGTATTGTGTGTGACTTTACTCTGAGCGAGTGGCATCATTTGCTGTGGTCTGTATATTGTTCGATTTGTCCGACGGGCCACCTGATATGGAGATGCTCTGATGTGAACCCAATCTTGGTAATGACAGCTTTTGCACAGCCTTGATCGAGGATGTACATTCGCTGGAGATCATACTGGCGTCGTCAGTATGCTGTGAGGTCTGTTACGTCCTGGGCGGGTGCGAACCGAGAGCCTGACCTTCTTCGCCTTGTTAGCGGTCGGCTTGGATGCTTCAATTACCAAGACGCGGACATATATATATCTCAACTCTTTATCGACCTTGTTGTAGGTGCCACATTCTTTACAATTTACTTCTGGCACTATCTCCTCGGAAGGAAGGTTGAAGTTTATTGAGAAGGACATGGATGGAGCCTTGTCATCTCCATGAAGAGTTTGGCTGTCCTTATTCAACTGTTCCGCGAACAGTCGAGCGATGGTAAGGTGTAAGGCACGGTATACGGGATCGGTCTCGAAGAGGACTCGTGCAATTTCATAAAAAGGACGACCGATGGCACACAATAGCCTTGAGTACTTGGTACATGTCCTCTCCACATGTACCTAATAGTGAGATCGGAACAACAGACCATTATGTGGTACCCGTGGGGCCTGGTAATGATCCAGTCGCCCTTCCTCTGGACCTTGATCTTGTATTCGATGCCTTCTGGTTCCTACTCCTGACCCTAAGCATCAGCCTCCGGGGTGGCATCATGTATGAGACACTGAGATATTGGATCCTGTTCATCCTGCAACTCGGCGTCATCCATTATATAGTACTCCTGCCAGGTCAACGTCTCCGGAGCCAGCACAATCTTGGCGACGACTGAGCAGATGCGATCAAGTTTGATGGTGTCGATGCTGTTGTATTGGAAGTCGATACTGTGGAGGCCTACCATGATGGCCCAGGCGTATCTGTTACAGACAAAAAGCCGCCGGTCTTAAGCAGTAGAGCCATGTTGTGATATGCACCGACAACGCTGTGATGGGACTCATCTATGACGATGAGTCTCCAACGGAAATCTTTAAGTACTTAATTTTGAATTCGTATTTGTCAGGGTGTCGTCCCTGCTCCCCTTCTCGTACGGTCGGTCGTGTGATGCTTAGCAACCTCAATTCACTCATCTTCTTCTCCACTGGAGGTGGTGTTGTTAATCTCAAGAGTGACTGTCTTTAGAGAATAGTAGGGGCTCTGGTAGAACGTAAGGTGTGATGAGGGATGGAAGAGATGTTAATAGTTTGAAAGATGGGTGTAAAAGAGTTTGAGAAAGGCTGAGAGTTGAGGTTGGAAGATGGAAGAAGGAGGGAAGATCGAGGTCGCCCCATCGTTCTCACAATCGCTTTCGTCCTCAATTCTGTCGTCACTGTCCTCTCCCTCTTCGTTGTAACTCTCAGGGCATCTGCTTGCTAACACGTTGCTGCTACTCGGTGTTTAGTGCCGACTTCTTCGGCGACCCGTGCGGCTGCGACCAACGGATGTTGGTAAGTGTCTTGTTCACTTTATATATCGAGGTGGGGCTACCGATTCATATTCTGTATAATCAGGAGGTAGCAAATTGGTTAGTAGGCGCAGATAATGTGTTGCTATTGGGGATGACAGTCGGCATCAATCAAGCAGCCCCAGCCTCCAAGATTTGCTCGTACAGAGCCTATCCGAGGGTATCCTTGAGGGGCTGCAGCCATTTTCCTTTGCAGTTTGATGGTCTCAAAAATCATCATCAGGCTTACACCTGTCCATCGATGGTCTGTGAGTGGTCAATACCAGAGTGTTGGATCCTTTTTAAGGATGATGGTCGACTGCAAAGTCCCCCAATTATTGCTATTACAACCTAGCTGTCCTTTAGAACGCAGTCTAGTAACCTGAAGAGAAGGAGCCTTAAATACTATTCTGAATAGCTTTAAAGTGAAAGAAGTGGCATAATTCGCTCTCTAGGTGACTAACCACTCTGGCTGGAATGGAGAACTCTCCGTAGCACTTTCTGTTAGGGCAGTGACAGAGTTCCTGCTGGTGATGGGGAGTGGCTAGGTGCTGATTCAGGCTCGACAGCTATCTGAATAGTAAATCAAGGTTGCTGGCTTGATCCATGATCGGAGTGCCGCTCGGTGCAAGGAAGAAGAGGTGCTGCCGTCGGCATTTGGATTACTTCGAGCTTTACACATCCACGGCGCGTCATAGGCTCTGAAGACCGGCTGAAGAGAGGGCATCTCACACATCATAACTTGAATAAACTATGACCACATCATCCTAAGTTTAGGACCCAGTCTCATCATAAGCTTTAGTATCATCATAAGGCTTAGGACTAAGAAGCACGATCGCGAAGGCGGTTGAGGAACTTGATGAACTTCGACGCTGAATGTGAACATCATAAGCCTCGTCAATGGCAACAAGGCAAAACGGGACGTAATTTTCCTTATCTTTGGTGTTCTCGCAAAGGAAAGGAACTTTCCCAATAAAGTGGGATGCGGGTTGTATGTGTCTTTGACAAGTTTCTCACGCCCGGTAAGAAGGACATGCTGGTACTTGAGTGAGTCCCAGATGCTGTGTCAAGAGCATCGGAAGCACAAGGTTTCTCATTTCAACTACCAGGCTCTTTACTCTGGCTCTGTGAGACAGGAGGTCTCAAATTTGCCGTAAATGCAAGGAAGCAATCTTTTCATCCATGACTTATGTTTTTTTTCCAAATGGCCACGCCGCCCAGCTTCACTCTTATACACCTCTGTGCATCCCTTGACTGGGCAGTCCCATTTCTTGCCCTTGTGTGAAGATATATGGCCGGCGAAACCGCTTGAAAGTCTCAGCTCACGGTGGGATTATGTCGCTTTCATGCTAATTATGCTCAACCCGAGGTCGCTTCCTCTGCACATGATGGAAAGCTGATCGACCGAAGTCCTTTCCGTAGAAACAGATATACCGGCCATTTTTCGTGCAACAAGATTAAAGCGGTTCGATGATGGGGCCGAGCGTTATGTTCTGTATGCACTGCAGAGGAACCGCAATCTCTGCACGCTTGAAAGGCAGAGAATTTACTTCTGGTTGAAGTTTGAAGAGTGGGAGAGTAGAACTTGTCGTAGAGCATGCCTCGCATCATTTTCCAGGTTGTGGAGATCTGTTCGACCTATTCGGGGTCACCGATCGCAGGCTCGTGGGCCTCCCCCAGTGGTGATGGGGATGCTTTGTTTGCTTGAGGTCCTTCTGGGTTCGGATGACCCAGAAACAGGCACATTGACTGACCTAGCCGACGATTCTGTGATTGATCTTAGAAAGCCGTGACCCAGTGTTGTGTGATACCTGCTTCCCTGAGTCGGGCTAGAATATATCTATTGCAAGTCCGGTGACTGTTTTGTAGTCGGATATATGTGGTGCTGACCGCCCTCTCCTCAACAATGTAAGGATCTCCCTAACCCTAAGCTTCCTTGGTAACAGGTTCCTTAGGATCGAGAAGCTTATTTACAGCAATCTCGAGGTTCCTTAGACTCCCTTTTATGTTCTCGTTGTCTTCGCTGAGCAGTTTCTCGTTGCGCCAGTCGAACGTCTGCAGGACACCTCTTCGGTGTACCCCAAAGTTGAGAGAGGCGTCCTGCATGACGGCCCCTTCGATGCTCTGAGAGTTGGTCATGGTGTTGACTGAGTCTTGGATGACATCTTCGTCATTGGCCAGAAAGAGTTTACTAGCGAGGTCCTCGCCCACCTCCTGGACCGCTTGGGCCCAACGGGGGCCGTAAGCCAACTCTTCAATGTAGATATCCTGGCTTCTATAAAATTAGTCCGCTCATGATCTTCGTTGATGGTAACTAGTTCAGAAAAGTAAATATTCATGTGCTCGGCTTCTGATAGACAATATATTGTTCATAACATCGCTGGGGACCTTGTCGAATAGCCCGAGATCAGCTGTGGGTCTTCCAAGAGGTTTAGTTAGGCCCTTTGGGATGCAACCGATGGTCTCCAACACAGGGAAGTACCATTTTGTGCGGGTGTAAGAGCATTTTTTGCGGATATCCGCCGCGACCTCAGACGGGGTAGCCAACTGGCTGGCAGTGGGGATACAGGAGCTATCTCTCTTCTTTGAAACAATTCTCAAAGCCAAAAGGACGTAAATGTTGAGTTCAACACCCCCTCTGAGGAGAAACTTGACCATGCTTGTGTCGTAGTTGGATATAGCCTCTACACGGGGTTATAACCTGTGGGAGCTGGGTGAGAGTGCCGGCTACCACGATGCAGTAACAAAGGTAAGCATCTCTATTCAACCAGGGTAAATCGTCCTTTAGATATTCTAAGCGCTCAATGAAGGTAGGATATACGGAGATTCTCAAAGGGTTACCAGTGTGGTTGAGATGAAGGAGAACAGTCTGAGTCAGCTGAGATTGTGAACTTGGTCTTTCCTTCGGCGACTATGATGGCCTTGATGTAGTGTATCGTTTCAAGGGGTTAGGGTGTGGTGGAGTTATGTTATGTTGTGATTCCAGCCGCCAAAATGATCGAGAGCATGCTCCAAAGAGAGAGCAAATTAACTTTATCGCCTGATTATTGTTTGCATCCAGAAATTCTTCTAGATCCTCCATAAGGTCGACCTCCGTACCCCTGGAAGCCATATCATGGAAAAAAGACTTTGCGTAACATTTACGCATATGCTTTGATGCAGTGATCATTCCTGTTATTTCAGATGAATTTAGAAACTTTCCGATCTCTAGATGAACCTCTCTTGGTAGGCTGGAAAACGAATGGGGAGGCATCGTGAGCTATTCGTATATATATAAGTTTGACTCCAGGTTGTTGGCCGGCAGTTGACGGGCATGGTGGGTGCTCATTTTCGTAAGTGAAAGCTCAACGCTTCGTGCGAGAAGAGAGAGTCTGCACTTGTGCTGTGAAGAGGATCGAAGTACTTTAGCCAGACCCTAGATCGTTTTTAATACCAACCGAATGTTTTAAAGTGTCCGTATCTACCGATACCAGTATATAGATAACAAAAGGTGGGTTGACAAAGGACTGCACCACAGCATTGCCCGCAGCTGTTGACGTGGAACATACGACTCTAGTAAAGCCTTGTAGACATGTATGAAGTACCGGTCGACTCTAATTCGCAGTCTGGGTTGGATCTTGATGTCATCTGCATTGATGCTGTTGAGAGTGATCGCATCAACAATGTAATCAAGGGGGACGATTAAATCCATGAAGATCACAGGTCTACCACCATTGCGGATGCCAAACTTGAAATGCATATGTGGCTGATGAAATTTCCTGACTATGATTTCAAAGGATCGAGGGTCTTTAATTTATATAGTAAGGGTTTAACGGAGTTATTGCACGAGAATAGCTTATGTATTCCTCACAGGTTTGCTCAGAGCTGCGGGAAGGTTTGTCGCCATGAGAAACTTTAGGGGCGAAATAGCGCCATCTGTAGCGAAACGATTATGCAAGTTGCCAGTGGCATCCTTCTCCTATCTGATCGGCTGTGAGTATCGTGGCGGTAGGCAAGGCGAGAATTTCCATAAATATCTAGAGATAAGAAGAAGTAAGTAAAAGAAAGGGAGTAAAGTGGGAGAGACTTACACGTGGCGAGACTTGCCCAGCATAAGGAGGAATTCTTTCTGTGAGATGAACTTCAGGCTTCCAGGTGATATGCTGCTAATATAAATATGCATGCCGGAAGGAACAGACGTGATAATCTTGGTGTAGATATGGTCCTTCATCATAATGTTCGACAGCGGGAAAACCTGTGCCAGTCCCCGGGACCCCGGGTTGATGAGCCACGAGGATTGCCCTTATGAACGTCAACCCCAGCTGCTTGAGGTATCCTAACCTCGAGAGCACCTTGACAAGCATCTTGAAGAACAACTATAAATATATATAACAGTAGCGAAGATGTTGTGAAGATGTGTAGGAACGCAGTATCACCACATGGCCGTGTTGGCAACGTCGACAATATGCTCGGGGTTGGATGTCTGGCCGACAACACCACCAGAAGCTTGTCTGCCAATGTTAGACCTCTTGTATAGAAAGATTCGGGCAAGTTTGGCATTGTTCATAGCTGGGCTCAACCATGAAAATAGCCAACTACTGTATGTACAAGGCAAGCAACACAGCTAGAAATATAGGGGCAACATACTAGTGATTCTTCGGTGAAATTCAATGGAGAGTCGTCGGAGGTTAGACATCCCTCCCAGCTGGTCGGCAATTAGGGACAGGTGGAACGGAATATCCGTCGCTTAGGGTATCCTACCGATCAGAAATGTCTCGACTGGCCCCTTCTCTTGCATGACCAGCTGTTCGAGATTGTCCAGCTGGTTTAGCAGTGAGACCTCTCGATGAGAGTCAGTGTCACAACTCAACGAATGGAAGGAGACAGTACTCACATATATATCTATTAGGCTCTCGGTTGTGGTAAAAGGCATAACCAACAAGAATACAGATGTATAAGACGGTTTGTATGGTGACACCAGCCAACACCTGGAATGCCTCGTTGTTCACAGTTGGCATTAGAGCTGTAAACCGCCGACAATATTCGGCTCTCTCGCTGATGCTCCAATGCATACCTCCATTTGGGCTTGGTAGTGTCCGCCGAACTTTCTTGCGGTCAGAAGCTTTGCGGGTTGTGGGGTAGACGAGGAAGTGTTTAGTGACAGTTGGCCAGGCCTAAATCCTTGACCTTCTCGTGGTTCTCTTTGGTGTTGTGAATGCACCACAACCGAACATTCCTGGGAGCCAAGACAGGAATCTTACTGAGGTAGGGGATAAGGAAGATGCCATTGGTGTTGAACTTCTCTTCGGAGATGAAGAGCTTTTGGGGATGTGTTGTCTTTATATAGTACTATAGTTGGATTGATGAGAAGATGGGAAAAAGACAAGGGAAGAAGAAGATAGGCCCGTGGTATTTATACCCAAATTCTCAAGCTCCGAGAGAATCCATCCATGACAAGATCTTTGCTAATTGCAGCCTAGTTTGCATGTCATTGACGACCAGGCTTCAGCTTGGCCACCGTTTGCAAGCGGAACAAATCACCAAACAACCCTCTTTAACACAAAAGTTTCCAGTTTTCTGAGGCACAAAATGAAATGCAGGAAGTTATTGCGACATTCCGAGTAAGAATGTTGAGTTGTTGTGCAAAGCCAGCTCAGTTCAAACACCAAGCACAACACCAAATAATTCTAGCAACGACCCATTGACAAGCAACAAGCAAATTGCTCAGTTTGAACACATAAACAAGGTATCATATCAAAACGATAAAGCAACTATATCATAAGATTGTTGTGAATTATCATATCGGCAAGAAGATTTGTGCTTTTACAGAGACAGATTGGAAAAGGGGTAAACCCTTAGGGCGGGATCACCTACAATTTTGTCAAGAGTATACCGAAAGATCTCTAAACTTATCATAAGTTTACCTACGTTTGGATTTTACTTAAGCTTTAGGTAAGGCAGCGAGGCATCTTGAGCTCTTTGTCACCAACTCATCAACAAACTCACGCATCCATAACAATACTGGACCAAACAAGACCATTCTGCCTAAATGTTGATTGTATAATGCATCAAAGCCTCACAAAAACAAGGCAAAGACCAAATAAGAACCCAAAACTCCTTTAGACACCATGCATCTCGCCATCACCTCATTTCATAACATTCACTCAGCACTGTGCCCATCCATAACACCTCCAGAGAACCACTCCGCCAGCGTACTAAACCGATCTTCGCTGTTCTCCAGATCCATCTTGAAAAGATCATGCTTGCCCGCGCGTTCCTTCTGCCCCTCGCGCATCTTGCGGATCATGTCGTTCTCCGGTGCACACTTGGGGCACTCCGCATCGTTGTCGTTACCGCCGTTTCGAACGCAGCGTTGGTGGAAGCTATGTTTGCAGAGGAAGTGAACGGCTGGTAGGTCAAGGCGCTGGCTGCAGTCAGAACACCAAGTTGCTTGGAAAACGGCTGGTTTGGAGCCTAGGTCTGCAAGCTCTACGCGGCGCTTTTCTGTATCGCCGCGAAGATTGTTGATGCGGTTGCGGTTGGTAGCAATTTCTTTGCGCTCTCTTGTGATTGTCTCGTGAAGGTATGGTTTGATCATGCCCATGGTAGCTACGCCACCGCCTGAAGATTGACCGACAAGTGTTTGGATGACTTGCAATGGAGCCATGAGCCCATCTTTGTCGATCTTGTTTAGCACGTTGGCCAACTCATCAGGCCCGGCTTCCTCCAGCACCCTTTGATCAGAAGTGAGGTATGCCAGCGCAGCTGGATACAACTGTGGTTCCTCGGGACCGTACTTTCTGAGGGCCTTCATGGCGCCTCGTGTGTCCTTAGCTGATGTGTAAGATCTGAAAATGTCAAAACGCAGTCCTGCCTGTTCCTTGACAAGGATAGTTCCGTCCTGGAAATCTGCAAGATGCGAGAGAAGTAGAACATTCGAGCTCTCCATAGGCACATGCTCACCCTGGATGAGCTTCTTTGCCTTGGCCTCCCATTCCTCCTTATGAACCTGTCCTTTCTTTTCGCTTGCCTTGTACAAGTACATCTCGAAGAGGGTGGTGTAAAGATCTGTTCGGTCGCTCGACTTGAGCTCCTTTTCTTCGAGACACGCTTCGAGGAAGACGATAAACTCATCGGGGTGGTCGATGAACGATGAGAATGCAGTTCTTGGTGGAGGAGGGGTGTACTTTGGTGCAGGTATATCGTCGTTATCCACGATAATGTTCCCATCGCTGACTACAGCCCTTGTGTTTCCGACTGTGCCAGGAGACGCGACTGAAGAGGTATTCATATAAGGTAGTGGCAGCAGATTGGACAAATTCTGAACAGCACTGGCCGCCCCAGCTGCAAAGCCGCCACTAGCGGGTGTATCAATCTCGTTTTGTACCGTCACAGTGCGCCGAGGTCGGTAATTTCCTGTATAGTAGTCCACGAATAGCTTGGTAGCATCTTGGGGACAATTCTCTATGAGCACTCGGGCGTATTTCTGTAGACAAGGGTATGCCTGGATATGTTAGCCATCATTCGCTTCAGTAGGCGCTGCCACGTACGATATCAGGATCTTGACGCCAAACATAGTCGAGCGCTTCGACATAGTTCTTGGAGTCCTCTATCAAGATATCCACCACAAGATCAGTCTCGCCGTGCTTCTTGGCAAGGTATGCAGCCTGCTCGTAGTACCCGCCTTGACGACACATGGCAATTGCTGTATCAAGGTCAAATTTGAGGTCGCCAGGAGACTTGATGAACTTTTCAAGCTTGTTGATGTCTTTAAGCTTTGCATAACAGTTGAGGAGCAAGGTAGTGTGGTCCGCAGTTGCTTTTCGATGTTCGTGGAGTTGTTCCAGGTATTGAATTAGGTTGTGAATGCGCTGCGTATCGAGGTACTGAGAACATTAGACTTGTTGGTGCATACAGACGGGCTACTCACCTTGCGAATGACCTGCGATGGCTCGGTCGTATCAATGGCTCTAATGTACTGAACCATGGCGCCATCATAGTCAGCTTTTTGATATAAGTGATCGCCGAATCGACGGTAAATAAGGCTTTGCTGCTCATTATCCATTCCAGACTTTTGCGCCAGCTCGATAGCCAAAGGAAACATGTTTCTCTGATACAGCATCTCTAGTCGTTGCTGCAGGCTTTTCTCATGATACCGGTAAACCTGATGGGGTCAATAAGAGACCACCAAAACCGACGGACTCAACTTACCTTGCCATCTTGGAGGACTGTGAAGAAATCACCCCAGATGTCAACAAAGTGACCCACAGGCGACATCAACGTCTCTGTATGACCGATAACCCGAAGATCCATGTCCAGCAACACAAAAGACGACGCATTGAATAGAGAATTAGTAGTAGTATTACCAAAGCGTCGCCTCATTGCCTCAGAATCCTTCGCAGTGCTGCTTGCGGGTGGACACGCAAGCGCAACATATTCATTGTAAACATCAATCTTGCTCTTTGGCGATTCATACGCCTTGGGTGGCCCTCGACCGTCCAATGTGTAAGTGTAGATAGCGTCGTCACGCGCAACAATGACGCCGTCTGTATTTGGATCACGCGTCATGCAGCCCACTGCACATCCGGCATCTTCGATGGTCTTGGGCGGTAATCCATGGCCCTTTTTGGATAAACCGAGCTTCAATATTCGTGAGGTCGTGGAAACAAACAGAGTCGTGAGCTTTTGTGCCGCATCCCATGCGAGTTCAACACCGGTTACAGGCTCTTCTGATTCGAAAACGATTCGTTGCTTCGTACCGAGATCGTGGACCAATTCACCTCGAATTACGGTAACTGCGCCGTTAGTGAATCCCACAGCGATCTGTGTAAGATCGTCCGTAGCCGTAAACGCAGATATCTTCAACCAGTCAGTTCCACTGTCGTATTGAACGCCCATTAAGACTCACGGGAAATTGCCGTCGGTTATTGTTGATCATGACCGTGCTCAGACATGTCGGTGTGTTGGTCTTCTTAACAAGCTTGTCGAGCGCCCACACTTTCAGAACAGGCTCACTGCTCATGTCCTCCTATCAACACCGTCAGTCCATCATTCGCTATCTAAGCTTCAACAGGCCGTACCGCAACTGTCAACAAGAGACTTGTTCCTTCAACCTGGCGCATATGCGTGATGCTCCCAGCCTCGTAAGCCTGGAAGCGCTTGACGATCTTCCATGACTTGTTTATTATGCTGACATATCCATCGAATGATCCAAGGAAGAGGCTATCGGAGCCTGCGCAAACGCTCGAGATCTCGTTGCCCTCGAAGAGCTGTCGGGTTTCGTCGTCGGCGATGTTTATTTGGACAACGTCGAAGAAGTCAAACGACTTCCACTGCGATTCATTGTCAGTATGGCAAATCTCGAACTGCGCATGGGCCGGGAACTCCTATGCGCGCATGATAACAGGGTGGCTCTTACTGAGATGGCCATCTTGAAGCATTCGGGAATGTCTTGAATTGGAGAAGATGAGCCGCGGTGCGATGACGATGGTGGGACGCTGAAGCTGGGGAGCTACAGGAGCTTGCCTAGCGCCACAGTGGCTGTTACTCCAAGGCAGAACCCGTCACTATAGAACATCAAATTATCACGTAAAGCTAATCAAAAGCTCGCTAGTTTGACGCTCATCATAACAATTGTCAGGGTATCATGTATGGTATATTAAGGGACAACTTTCCCTCGACTGCGTATAGTAAGTACCGAACCAGAATTCTATATAAGTCAAGCAAAACACCAGATACGCTCTCATTCCTGCCAAACCCGCCAGACCCAACCATAAAGAAAAAGCAAAGCATCAATCATTCGCAGTAAAAATCAACACGCTCATGCCTCCTTCGTTCTAGAAGCCACAGGGGTATCTTCTTTCTCATTCTCGCTCTTCTCGTCGAATACCTCTCGTGGCGTAATTAGAGGACTGCTCAGACCGCCAATGCTGCCGCTCACGCTCTCAGCTCGTCCATGACCAAGCAGCCCACTTCGAACACTTGCAGCATCTCCTTGTTTGGCATAATAACTGTTTCGATCCCCAGAAATCGCAGGTCCCACACCTGTGGCAGAGTAAATGCTCGTGCGTTCTGCTGCCATTCGAGGATTGCCGTGAATACCGGGAGTAGTAGGTATACCCATCGGGTCGATGTTCGCGCTCAAAACACTAAGCGGTAGACTTTCACGACTGCCACCCCAAAGTGACGAAGGTGCAAGAGCACGCACAGATGCATCGGTATCGAGAGAACGCCTTCGTCGTCGCTTACTTGATGACGCCAAAGTCAGGATAGATGCGTCATCTGTAAGTAAATTGTTGGCGGTTGCAGACGTATAAGTCGTTGGGTTGCCAGTTGGCGCCAAATGGGGCGGGATGGCCGATGCTGGCGCTCCTGTAGTGGGAAACGGCTGGGTGAATTGAATAGACTGCGTGTTTCCATGGTGCTGTGAAGCATGATTCTGAGGTTGCCCAGCCCCGTTAGGCGCCATTGACTGTATCGTTGTCAAGGTCGTCGTCAAGGACCTCACAGATGGTGCTGGGCTCGAAAATGTACTGTCTTCCCCCCTCCTAGAATCAACTCCTCCACCAACGGTACGGCTCGTTCCAGCGACAGAACTTGCCCTATGGCTGGGTGCCATAAGTGAGTGGGAGGCCTCATGATCTGTCAACACCGTACCGGCCACACTTCCACGCCCGATCGTTGGCGGTCCCTGATCTTCTCGAGATGTCCGAGTGGATCGATCCACACTGGTATTGCTTGTACCCGTCTGTGTAGTGGTGAAAGTGCATGCACTCATTCCGTTGGTTACACCGTTGCCGACCTGTCCAGACTCCGGGTATGGGTTGTTCTTCTTGTGGCTGCGTTTCTTGTGTCTTTTTTGACGTTCTCCATCGGATGATTTGAAGTTGGTGAGTTTCTTAACCCATGTCGAAAACGGTCTCCTGCGTTGACCTTGACGGTCTGAAATGTTAGCATCAGGCATTGTATCGTGAAGCTATCGCAAGGTGGCGATATCGCGTGATGCTAAATTCCATAAACATAAACAATGTTCCAACACTCACCATGCTCTGGAGGTATCGAGTCGGTCGTCGCCATCAAATTGAGAAGAAGTCGTCGAATTGAAATGAAACGTTATGTCGAAGCTACCAGAACAACGTCGTTCAGTAGCGGGCGGAGGCGGGGAGACAATGAACAAGGTAAAGAGAAGAGAGGCTCGCTCGGAGGAGAAAAGAAACGAAAATTATGCCTCAATCGTTGATGAAAGACAACAATAAAAGGCGAAAACTAAGGGATGAAGCTAGAAGAGACGTCGTCAGCAGATCAAAGTGTGTGGCATGTCATGTAACAGTACAAAGGCTGAAAGCGGCAAAGCATGATGGTACGAAAGGTCGGGATACGGATCACGTGATGGGTCTGTTGCATGACGAGACAACTACCTAAACTACACGGACCAGAAGACGACGATCCTTTCTGTTCGTTCATGGCCTATCATTGACTCAAATGTTGGTACCTCCCAACGTGTCAAGTCCCCTTTATCCCTTATGTCTCCCGCAGGTACCCGTTGAATCCCCCGTGGCTTCGAGTCTGGACTGAGCTGGCTATAAGCCCAAGGCACATCTTTTCTTGGCGCCACCTCCACCACGCGGACCCTGGTAGCCTGGATTCCGGGACATACCCACTGGGCCTTAATTAGATCGCCCTAAAACTAGGTGCCCCCTAGCTCCAGCTCACCTCAGTTTCAGCTCGCTTCGACGTCATTTCCCAACTTGGACTTTGAAACTTTCAACACCACAACCAAAGACCAACTCTACACAAACAAGCATGATCTGCTGTAGAGTATGATCATCAGACAACTTCCTCAGGATGTCGTCGACAAGATTAAATCATCGGTCAATATTACTTCTCTGAACGGCGTCGTCTGCGGTCTTGTTACAAATTCTTTAGACGCTGGCGCATCCAAGATCAACATCTCGATCGACTACAGCAGGGGAAATTGTACCGTTGAAGATAACGGGTCCGGAATTCCACCCGAAGAATTTAAAGATGGCGGGGGCCTCGGGAAGCTCCACCGTGAGTGAAACGATATTACTTACGTGAAGCTATTTGTACTTATGCCTTCTCAGATACATCCAAGTTCCCCTCAAGATCTTCTGTTCATGGGAAACACGGTGATTTCTTAGCATCCCTTGCTACCTTTTCCCTTTTGACTATCACGTCTCACCACCAAAGGCATATCTCACACAATGCTATCTCGTTTCACAACTCTCGAATACTGGCTAGACATTTGCCTTCGCCCCCTGAATCACGGCTGGTCAACTTTGATCATGGCACACGTACGACTGTTCGAGATCTCTTCGGCAATATGCCAGTCAGAGTCAAGCAGAGAGTTACGTTTACTGAAAGGTCTGCTCTTGACAAGGAATGGTCGAAATTGATCCGAGCTATCGTAGGCCTGCTCCTTGCCTGGCCATTAGGTGTATCTGTTTCACTCAAGAACGCAGGAACCCAGCGCGAATTGCGGTTTCGCCCTGCAGACAAATCAGACACCATGTCTAGAACCTCTCGACTTCTCACACAAGCTGGCCTTGCCGATTCGGACGACAGAGATTCCTGGGTGCCTATATCAGCATCATGCGGGTCGATTTCCGTCAAAGGCGCTATCTCTACGAATCCTGTTGCGACAAGGCGCTCTCAATTTGTTAGTCTTGGGATTCAGCCAGTCAGCAACGAATTTGGCACGGATGTTCTTTATGAAGAAATCAACAAGACCTTTGGAAACTCTAGCTTTGGTGTGATTGACGGTGATGAAGATCATGACGGTAACTCGCCGAAGCTTGAAGAGTTTACAGGAAGAGATTTGAAGAGTAGGAAGGGCATCGAGAGATGGCCGATGTTCTATCTCAAAATCAGCACTACAGGGTTGGAGGGCCTCGACAGCCCAGATCGACTTGGCAGTCAAGGTCAGACGCTATCTGCGATCATTGATCTTTTGAAGGCAACATGTTACGGATTTCTCAAAAAGCATCATTTTCGCCCACAAAAAGTTCGATTAGCCCCCGAGGAATCCTTATTCTCGACAGCGAGAACGTTGGGCCGGTCGAAAAAGCCTAAAAAGCAACCAGTCTCATCGTCGAACAGCTCGAGGGCTAGTTCCGTCGCTCCTGTCTCCAGATCTGGTTCACTTGGAGCACGAGCAGACAGCCCTTTTGAGGGTTGGCACCGGGTCAAAGTTGGGAGAGCTACGCCACTCAGCGCCACCTCCAAAGCCGCGGATGTACGTACTAAGATGCGAGAAGAGTCACCGCTGGGTCGTCTTGTTGGAGAAGGCGGGAAACTGTTGCGCAAACCGTTTGATGAGCCATCCCCTGAACCAGAAGACGAGAAAACTAGCTTGTCTGCAAACACCGGTGTGATCTCAAGCGTATGTACTGTTGACGACACAACAGGTGGTGGTGACACAAGCAGTAGTGTTACCTGTCAAGGTGCACAGAAGCGAGACAAACATCCTAGCAAGTGGCTTCAGGGTGTCATCAGCTCATGGGAGAATCCCATTTTTCACCCTGTAGAACCATCGGTGCCGTGTGTCGACAGCTCAGCACAAGATCAGCTGCAGACGTGTGGACACGGAAGCGTTCGTGTTGGTTTCGAAACAGGGTCCATGAGCCTCAGTGGGCGAATCTCACGTCACGCGCTTGCTGACGCTACTGTGATAGAACAGGTCGACCGCAAATTCATATTGGTGAAACTCCCCCTTGAGCGCGCAGTATCTGGGACTTTGGCGCATGAGAAGCAGAGTTCTGCGCTGGTCATGCTCGATCAACACGCGGTTGATGAGCGATGTCAACTCGAGGACCTCATGGCGAGCTACTTCACCCACGACCCATTGACAAACCAAACTTCACCAGTCATAGAACCTCTCGACCGACCCGTAATCTTCGAAGTCACAAAAGAAGAATGGTCTCTTCTAGAACAATACCGCGATTACTTTGCTGCTTGGGGCATCACGTACCAAGCACCCACCTCCTCACAAAACAAAATCATAGTTACGGGTCTACCTCCAAGCATAATCGAACGGTGCAGATTGGAACCCCGACTTCTCATTGAACTTTTACGAACAGAAGTTTGGCGAAGTGTGGATAGTAGTGTTCCACTTGTGCGACCATCAACCACAGCCCCTGACAAGCCGTTGATATCACGCTTCAACGGGTGTCCAAGGGGTATCCTGGAACTGCTACACTCCAGAGCCTGTCGAAGTATGTTTGTTGTCTATCATTTGCTCCTCTTTTACTGACTTTGTGTTAGGTGCAATCATGTTCAACGATGTTTTGTCAGTGCATCAGTGTGAGGATCTCATCGATCGCTTGTCACGTTGTGCATTTCCCTTTCAGTGCGCACATGGCCGACCAAGTATGGCGCCCTTGATTGATCTTGGAAACGAGGCCAAGTTTGGCGGTTGGCAAGAATCAAAACGACAAAAGACGATTTCATGGAAGAGATGGATAGAGGAGTCGTGATGGACTGTTTGCGTTTCTCGATACCCTTGTTGCATACCTTCGATATGTTTTTACATTTCAGCTTAGTATAGACCTTTGTGCATCCAAAGCAACATTTCATTAAACCGCTTTATGAAGCAAATATGCAAGCAACTAAGGATATCTTTCTAGGTTAACAGGCATTTGATAAACTCGAACAAAGATCCCAGTGATGAAAACAGCCATCATCGCCGTTGTCCACGCCTCAATAGCAAGCCACCATAACCAGCGCTATGCTGAAATCCGCTCTCCAACGCCGTAATATACATCCAACGCCTCATGTGCAGTAAAGGCCTGGCTACCTTTGTATGACCCATTGTAAAGAGAAAGGGTATGATTTGTGAAATTTAGGTCGTGACTCATTTCGTTGACTCGCAGCTCTTATGCGAGATCGAATGTAAATCAGAAATAGTGAGTTACTCAAAAAGATGAGTATAGGTGGTGAGCGTTTATGCCGCTGCGCCTTCCTGTGACTCCTCGGTCTGTGGATTTGCGGCTGCCTCAGCCAAATGGCGATCAACGGCGCCGAGCTGTCGCTGCTTCGCTTCCTCTTCGGTCTCCTTGATCCAAATCTTGTTGTCATGATCCCAACGGTGTCTGTAAACTATGTTAGCAAGTGAAGGTTTGAGGGGACGCCCCGTTAACGGTATGACGGTGAAACGGGTATGGTGGCAACATACCCTGCCCAACTCTCGGTGACTAAACTCTTTGTATCATACTCGTCAACCAAGATCTTATTGAAGTTGAATGGAACGCGAGCTTTGACACCCTCGAACTCGGTGATACGCATAGGCCACAAGTCCTGGCTCTTATACCGATGCTTGTTTTTGCAGCTCCAGACGCCTGGGCGATCTACCTCGCGCTCACGGAGGCCAGTAATATCAACGTACATGCCGTTTTGCATATCAATCCAACGGCCATCAATAATATTTCTTCCGTCTGAGCGGTCGATATCAACGTGGTGGGGGTTGATGTCTAGGAGGTATTTCTTCGAGATAAACTCCCCAGAGGCAGTTTCTGTGTAGTTCCAACTATGTTCAGTGCGGTTGAGGTTGTCCCCGATCCATTGTAGGGTATTGTTTGACACTTGAACGTCAAGATCGTAGTCCCAAGGCATGATCTGGCCGTTCCACCACCAACCAAGAAGGGTTCCATGAGCAATCCATGTTTCCACGCCATAGCTGTTCATATGGAACAAATAGCTTCGAATTAGATCTCGAAGAACGAGGCGGTGTTCTTCATACGAGACCTTCGATACGAAATAACGGTTGTCATAATGACCAAGCTCGATATTTCGACCGGCTTCGACGAAGTATTTCGGTGTCTTTTCATCTGCACGTTTGGCAATCGACGACGAAGCTTCAGTGTCCCGAGTTTCGTGGAATAGTGGGGGAAATGCGAGAGCGGCGGTTGTTGAAGAGAAGGAAGCGAAGCCCCAGAGGAGCAGCGACTTTACTGAACGCATGGTTGCTGCTGTATGGTCGGATTATGCTAATGGTAGGAAGGAAGACGGAGGAGAGGTTGGCAGTCGAATGAAACGTATGCGGAGGCGATGCGCTTGATTTGTAGAGGGAGGAATGTCATGCAACGGGAGGTGGGCGGATCGGATCGTCACAAAGTTGAAATCTCGATAAGAAAAGGTAGAAAGGGAGAAGAAGTAGCAATACTTTTTTGATCCAAGAGAAAAAAAGGAGAACGTGCCGAGATAAGGAGAGGGATACGAATGAGGTATCACAGACAATGTCAACAACGCATGATTGTTATTAGGAGAGAAGAGGAGGCACAGAGATAAGAGAATGTGAAGATGGAAGAGGCGAGACGGTGATGAGGATCTCTTTCCTTGAAATGAATGACGGAAGATGTGGGTTTCCTTATCCCCAGCGGAAGGAACGACCCGAGCAGGGGGAGGGAGAATAAGAAAGACGCAAGTGCAGGGCAAGTGCAAGGAAGACCGGCAGGTGGGCGGCGCCGCGACTGTTTCCACTTTCCAAGGGGCACGGGGCACGCGCCTCCTTGCCTAGAGCGGGATTAGCTGATTGAGTGTAAGAAAATGTATCAGTAACAGTGTGACAGTGACATCCAATTGTAAGACACGAGTATCATATTCATTAATTCATCAATATCTCACCATTTGATACTGGTGCTTGAGTTTATGGGCTTCATCGACTGTTAAAGTTTATCTCCTCCCAACGCCTTGAGTGTCATTTCTATTCCTCTCATCAAAATTAGAGCCTCAATTAAACGCCCAAAACTCGACTCTATCCGTTTTGGACAAGATACGTCAGCTGCACGGCAACCAGCATCCGAGGACCGTCAACTGTGTGGATTCGTCGCACGTAACGACACAAAAACATCTTGGCCGTGTAATAATGCGCCGTCGCCGAGAAATGCCAATGTTTTCACCGAATGCTCACAGCGACTAGGAATACGCGGACACTGGGAGAGTGGACATGTTGTCGGTTGCGCTAGGCCCCGCACAGGAAGGAAAGAAGTCGTGTGCTGTTGATGTTGATCATCACGATGGGCTTTGCCAAGCGTCAGCGAAATGAGGCCAAGACGTGCTACGGAGTAAATCCAAACTGTAAAACCAAGTTTCCAAACCAACTCAACAATGCGTGGTTGCAGGCATTGATGGAGGCTTTGTGATGAAACGGAAACACGGCATTTATTGTTTGCGACTAATAAACGAAAAAGCTTCGAGACTGCAGCCACAGTTTTAAAGATAGGTAGATTGAACATCAGCCCTTGACTTATTAAACTGCGGACCGAGCGAGACTTTATCGGTGGCTCCATCTGGCATGGTCAAGATCTTGGATGCGTCGTCATCATTTTTCCGATCCGGATTTAGCACGCCCCGAAGCCCCGGGTATTACATCCATGGCAAGGGTCTGATCTCCATTCTTTCAGACTTGATATCTAAAAAAATGGACCACAATTGAACTAACCTACTAAACGACACTCCAGAGTTTAAAGCTTTCCATTAATTAAGATTTACTCAAGGTTTCAGTCGATTACTAAGGCATGCAACCTCATGTATTCAGAACCCTACGACACTCCAACGACCATGGCAAGCAAAAAGAGGCCTAAACACCAAAAGTTGATATCACGAGTAGTTCTCGTGAGGCGACTCTCCCGCCGGGAATTGAACCCGGGTCTCAAGCGTGACAAGCTTGCATACTGACCACTATACTACGGAAGATTTATGGTTGTTGATCAACCATTGTAGCGGAGTTCGATGTCTGGAGGTCTCAATTTTATCTTCATATAGTCCAAAAGGTCTGGGTGTGAATTATAATAACAACAGGTAGTGAGTCTTGGGCTCTGCTTTCTGGTTATGTACACACTCCTTACGTTTGAAACCCAGTCAAGTACCTCCCGTCTTGTTTAATACGATATGGTCTGGTGTAGTGAGGTTGTGACAGGAATCAGGAGTTGAGCCTCCCTAATATTTGAACCAATCTATTGGTGTTTATATCTGTCATACAGTCTTTTAGCCAACCAGAGATAGAGAGGGCTGGAGTCATGTATCATAGTAATTGGTAACAATGTGGACCGCAATAGTTGCATTGCTTCAGGTTCTTGCTGAGCTTCTCACGAGTCAAAATGTTGTTTCTCGAACGGCAAACTATCAAAGGCCTCGTGTTAGACTGGACTCGCAGAGCAACTGCTGAGAACTTCGTAGTATTCAAGTCTGAACGATATATGTTCATTATCCGAACATGACCGTAAATTCTCATGAAATTCATCATGGCTAGCATCCACGCCACCTGTTACAGGTTAGGTGAGTTGTCTGATTAGATTATATTAAAGATCTGACCTCGCATGGTGGGAAAGGTGCTTGGTTATAAGGGTGTGAGGCTTGCAGTAGCTTGTGAAAAACGTAGCCTAGCCGTGATGAATTTCATGAGAATTTATGGTATAACGACGACAGCATTTACGCCAGGTTTCTGTGGATAATCTTGGATCTTGGCCCGACATTTAGGGACCAGGCGGTAGTAAGGCTGTCTGTACGGAGCAGTTCACTGGGAAACGAGCAAATCCGGTAAGTAAGCAAGGCGCATTCTTACTTCTACTTTTAATTAAGCTGTTGGCATCCCTAATTACAAAGCCATATTGGCTAAAAAGTGACTCGAGACAAGGCGGTTTCGCTTCGCATGGTCGCATAATAGACCCTGAACAAGACTTGGGATTAGCTACACATATGCTGTAATTCTTAACAGGGCTCTGCTTGACTTTCAGCTTTTCTTAAAATAGAATCATTGTGCAACCGCCGATGGCGTTTTTCCCATAGCCTGCCTATCAGGCTCTGAAAAATGTGTTCTTAAAAAGGTTTCGCACTGCGAGGTTCTTGGGAACTCGCACACAACCTTTTCTCTATCTGATACCCCTACTCATGATCTCTACTGTTGAGTCGAATGAGGTTACACAATTACTTACAGAACCGGCTTCGATCTTGCACTGGGCGAGTCATCATGGCCACTTCCCAGACACCCGAAGACCTAAATTCCTCTCAAATCGGGCTTCTCTTGGTCAATTCAGATCCGCCCACATCGAATGCTTCATTCAGTCAACGATACAAGACAAATGACAGAATTGAGACTTATCAGACTCTGATCGACAAGGCCAAAAACGTCAGCGATGATCAACCCGATGATCCCAAAGAAACAGGAATGGTAATTCGGAAAGCGTTGGTTTCACCGTCGTCCAAGGCCAAGGATAAGGAAGGCAAAGTTACAGACACAGAAAAGCACTTTCCAGAACATGCGTGTTGGATCTGGAGATGGGAACTTCTCCAGCTCTGCATCGCTTCCGGACTCTTTGCCGCAATCTGCATCGTTCTCTATGTATATACTGGCAAGGAACTCCCTAAGTGGAAGAATTTAGGCATTACCCTTAACACACTCGTTTTCATTATTGCCACTTTTTTCTATATATCCATTGCAATTATCTCTTCTAAGGTATTAATAGGAAGTTATGTATTTTACTCAAGTTATATAGCCTATCTTCCCACCGTTTTCTCAACTTTAGTTCATCATCCCAAGACGCTTTAAATACATGACAAGCAGACGAATAGGCTCACAGATTTTTAAGCTACCAAACGAATAGTATTTTTTTTTAAACCTATCACATCTGGATGCATTGTCGTTGTTTAAACATATCTGGAGTTGCCTTCTGTCTTGCTTCTTTTGACGTCTCGCATATTAGTACAAACCCTGTCGCTAAATCGCTTGTTGTCATATCGTACAGAAAGATCGCATTTCTTCAATGTTCTGTGTCAAAACCCAAGCTATTCTGTAAATCCATTCCCATACATAAACCCTAATTGACTCACATCGCAACATAATTGTATCCCATGTATTCATGTCCTCTTTCTTCCTATTAATAATTGTGCTGACTCGATTTCTAGATTGCGAGACTTACCCATGCAAGGAACGCAGTGAAGTATGCAGGTACCAGGCCCAGGACAGCAACCATTAGGGAAAGGAGAGCAACTACCGTATCGATCCTCGGTGTCCATGGATTATCACCTGTAAGTTTCGTTTGCAGTTTGGCTTGACAGTTGCCTTGGCTGAGATTTCTCCCCCAATCATCCCTGGAACACAGAGAGATGATGCCTACCAAGAGCTCCAGATTTCCATTTTCGAGCAGCAAAGGTCTCCGGCTGATGTCAAGTGAGACAGAAGCACTCATCATGCTTGACAGTTGATCCTGAGCGTCTTGGAGAGTTTTGGGCCAGCCACATCCCGGTAGCGAGTTCTCAACGGTGAAAGTTGAAGTTGTTGATGAAAGGGATTCGAGGCTTGTCGCGGTGGTCAAGCTCGTGTCAATTGCGCTGGCCATTGCTGAAACAAAGAAGGGGACCAGGAAGACTAGAGTGTAACAGCGCGATGCCATGATAATGGTTTCTGAGGGAGGGAGTCTGTTAATTGCTTTATTAGGTACGTCTCGATACTGAAGTATTTGAGTAAGCCAGCCTCTTCCATGCATAAAGGGATGTGTAAGTTTGTAAAGAGCTTACTTTACGAAACGCAACGTGCTGTTGTCTGATGATGGTTAGCATAGGATAAGATTTGCGTGGAGCTTAAGCAGACTAAGAAGAGATTGAAGATGAAAGAGATGATATAAGTTGAATTGTAGGTGCGTTCGGGTATAAGAGGGATGAACCAGACGATATAAGGAAAGGGAATCAAAGTTTGGTATCGCGGGGCGTTTATTTAATTATCTTGAGGGGGGTTTGGACGATAGAAGGGGAAAGAAACGTTTTGGATGGTATCGTGGCAAGTGCTCTCAAGCAAGGTATATTGGCATTGGAGGCGCTTCCAATTTCGAAGCTTCGTAAAGAGCACCCGGGATAGAAGGCATAACTTACACTCGAAATGAGGAAAGAGTAGCGGCAACCCAGAGGAGGAGGAATCGATGGATATGTAAGGCACCCAGAGAACGGCAACAACGATGGATGGTAAATTGCAGTATAGACAAATAGCTCTTAACGAGAGAAAGATTGAGGCTGGTGGGGAATAATAGGAGAATGTTTGGACTAGGTAGGAGACCAAGTAAGATATTGTTATAGCTTTTCCATTTGTATGTAAATAGATGTTAGTCCGTGCGTGAGTTTGGAGATGAATATTTTTGAGCTCCTTGGGTAAGATAGAAAAAAAATTGAATATTCTCTGCCTGTCAAATCAATCTCTAGGACCAGCTACACTTACACGAGGATTGTTGGGAGATTCCCACTCATAAGTTTGCTAATTTGATAGGGGTGGTGGCACTTGCTGTCAACACGGACAGGGGATTGGCGCAACGACAACCCCTCCTCGACAAGGGTTTGATGGACTGGTAAGTGTAGGGCTAACTACATGCCCTGGTAGTAAAATGGCACCTGTCATCTCTTGCGTGGACTCGATGCGCTTTGACATCACACCCTCAGGAAATCGATTATTGATGAGAGGCTAGAGGGAGCATCGTGAGATGCACATGCAGCTTGCGCCACAGGACGATGAGAGGCTTGATCTCATAACCAACCAGCTTCTTAGCCTGGCCGGGTTGCGATGAGAGAAGGGAGCGGGGTGTACAATAGACTACCTACATTTGAGGGAAAGGCAAAGTGAGGCGCATCGTTTTAGACTACCAGCTAAAGTCGCTATGTGAATGGTGTCAGGGCAGCCGACATACATGTCGAGCCCTTGAAGAACGACATTGAGGTAAGATCACTGAACGTATGTGTAACCTGAGAATTGAGGTGAATGGGCAGGAGGTATGTATGCTTCAGCATCGTTTGCTGCAGGGGAAATGATCCAAGGAGTAGCATGAAAGCAAGAACTTCCGGTCAACAAAGAGGGCTCATAAGAACGGGTTTGGAAATTGTGGAAGG
>JAAOAN010000461.1:0-45719 GCA_013396205.1 Fusarium mundagurra | reverse complement strand
AAAATAGACAATAAAAAATATACCTGCTATAAACTAAACTGTGTAATCTATATACTAATTATTAAAACACTATATATAGTATAATTCTCTTTAAAATTAATATATGCTAAAACACTATAATAACTACCTATACAATAGCTTTATTACTTCAATAGTAGTTACCCAATTCCCTACTCCTAATGAACATAAATTAATTATTATAGTTATAGGCCAAGAAGTACTCTTCCTCTCAAGAGTCTTTTACAGTGTCTTAGAAATGAATACTAGAGCTTGGCTAGATAACTATAAGTCTCTTATTTACTGTGCCTTGCTTAAGCCAGAGTCAACAACTTCCATATCGAACCGTACAACGCTGGTACGTGACATGGTCCCATAAGGTTACTCGCAGCTTCTCATTTCGCCTCAATCGTCTTAGTAGCTTGCAACTCACCGATCTGACTCAGCCTTCCATTCCCCGTACTGTCATTCATTCTTATACATAATGTTAATCAGAATAAGAAATAGGATTGAGGAGAGGTTAGAGCGAAACATGAGGCAGCTTGAACATCCCGGAGTTACCTATATTCAATGGGAATTTTCAGTAAGCATAAAGACAGCACCCAACCACTACCCTAAACCGACTAGCCGCTGTTTGAGCTTAATCCTTGTTCCAATACAGCAGGAGAAAATACTAAGATCACATGAATGGCATTTCCGGATTTAAAACCTGATCTTAGCGGCGCAGCTCGCTATCCTTCAACTGTGCCACACTGATCTAGGCCAAATACAGCAGGTCGAAGCCGTCCTTTTGATTTCGAGTTGTGTTTGGCCTCAGAAAGAGATGAATGATTGGCTACATATAGCAGGTCAGGACAGGTAATGCGCCACATTGCATTCCAAGTTTTGGTGTAGTTTGGAGGCCCAATACTTAAATAACCAGTCTGCCAGTATTTGAGCATCTAATGTTTAATGATGGAAATATCTGACTTTGGTTCGCTACCCTAGGAACTTACTCCAATCAGAAATCTTTCGAGTCTGCCATTAAGATGCCTACCGCAACCTACATCTCCCAGGCCAGGATAACTAACTTTGGGCCGCTAACAACAACCTATACGGCACCTGCATCATGTGCCACTGCCACAGACCACCTTTACTTCCCTTATCACGAGGGCAGTGATCAGCCTGAATATCTCTGGGCTTACCCTACCTGCACGATGCAGCTGTATGGTAAATGCATACCGTCTGGAGATCAATACGATCACCTTATCACAGCAACATATGCCAAGACTTTCGATATTGGGTTTTACCATTATTATTCGCCGGGTTTGCATTGCCCGGCCAATTGGACGACCGTAGGAAAATACGTAAAAGGAACTGGAGGCACTGCGCAGGTAACGGGGGCTCTCACCAAGACGGAATCAGAGCTCGTGCCGGACCGGTGGGAGCCAGGTCGGCCATTCCCTACAGATCCGACAAGTGTCTGGAATCAAGTCTTGGAACCTTCAGAGACACTGGCCGTTTGTTGCCCAAGGTAGGCTTCTCAATGTCTCTGTGGCTGACGTTTTGCTAATTAATTCAGCGAGTACACACTCGACTTTAATGGGAATTGCTACTCTGTGCTTGGTCCAGCATCCTCATATGGATATACAGAAATCTGCGGGTTCCTTATGGCGACAACCGTGGTACCCTTGACAAGCATGATAAGTGGCCGTACTGCTCAAATCTTTACAGAACCTGTTCCTCTAGCAACATTCACACGAGATATGCAGACGGGAGAACGGCTTGCAGAAAACCAGGTTGTTGAAAGGATTCCAGCAGTGGCACTTATTCATCAGGAAGCGGATTTCACCAAAACTAGGAAAGACGATGATACCAAAGAGAACTCCGCCAACAGGATAAATCAGCACAGTTATGCAATGCTGCTGTTAACAATGACGATTACTGCGGTACTTATAGCGTCTGGAGTTTAATGATATAATTAAGGGAATGGTTTTGTTATCATTCTGTAGGACGCAGTATGGAAAGAAGAGATCTATACCACTGAAGCAAAGAGCATGTGTTAATTCATTGTTTCAACCTTCTATAGAAGACGGTCCTTTTGTCATGGATATTTTGTAACACAATTTCATACTACTATACATAAACCCAATATGCTTCTGCTCAATCGATGGCAGGTCGGGATATTTCATAAGCTGAAGTTCGCCAGCTCGGACAAGGGACTATGAGAGGGGATGATCTAATTGCCAATAGAACCATCGTAAGTGTGGAAAAAGCAAGAGAGTGGCAGGAATCTGTAGTTGAAATAGGGATCAAACAGAACACTATTTTAGGCAATCAAAGGCGCGGGCATACGGGATAATTTGGCCAATATCTGGCTGTTTCAGCAGAAAAGTAGCGCATACTCTTTTGTCTGGGACTTATTGGTAGCAGTCGATCAACAACAGCAAACCATGACAGCCAACCGCTATATACCTGAAAACTATGTACATCAGAAACGTTTCTCCGGCTCATAGAAGTATCATTCTAGATGCCCAACCCTCATAACTACTAAACGTCTAAATGGTACCAAAGCCAGCGCTGGATTGGACACCAGTGATGCTGGAGTAAGCAGCAGCAGAAGCGACATTCTTGCCACGGAAGTTGACGAGGAAATCGGTGTTGCTGCCTGAGAGAGTACCAGAACTTCCAAAGCCGTTGACTTGGCAGACATGGCCGAGGTACGATGAGCAGACAGCGTTGGCAGAGGTGCTGGGGCTCGCGAAGAGCTTACCAGCGAAGCTTGATGCCTCGAGGGGTGTAGCTACATTTTGGAAGATGTTGCCTTCAGCGACGACCTGGCCGCCAGCACCGATTTCAAAGGCATGTCCGACGTTATCGTACCAGTAGTTGTTGACGACGTGGAGGAGGGTGTTTCCACCAACCTTGGGGGCACGGCCAGAGGTCTTGTAAATGTAGTTGTTCTTGAAAGTGACGGTCTATCCAGATTAGCAGATGTCAACGGAGTGAAATGGAATCGTCTTGTGAAACAAGGGATGGGAACGGTACGTACATCAGCAGAGCCAGTGAAGTAAAAGCCCCAGTAGTGGTAGCCGTTGCATGTGGCTGACCAAGACGTAGCACCGTCGAGCTTGTGGTTAGAGATAGTCACTCGGTTGCTTGGGTTGTCTCCAAGAACAATGTGTTGCCGGCCAATAAGCGACGTAGTAACATGGTCAATCCAAACAAGATCTGTGTTATCAAGGGCAATAGCATCACCTCCCCAGACGTACTGTGGGTTAAGGTTGGTAATGTGAATGTTCTGGATAATGACGTTCTTGGCACCCTTGGCAATGTAAAGCCCCTTACCCTTGATGATGCCCTTGCTTCCTACACCGACAAGACTCTTGTTCGATCCCACGAGAATTGGGTTCAACGCAGCATTGTCGTACTTGACATTGACCTGTGATAAGATTGGGAGGTTAGAAGACGCTCTGGTATCGTCGCAAAGGTAAGCTGGAACTAACCTTGGGTGCGTTAGGCTGGTAATTGGTGCACCAGTTGTCCTTGTTGATAGCAAGCTGACAGCCTGAAGCTGTGCCGAAGGGAGCGCAGCCGGTTGCGCTGGTCGTGCCCTCAGTTCCAGTGAAGTCAAAGGTTCGGTCCAAAATAATGACTCGGGCAGAGGAGTCACCGAGATAAGACACGAGCTGGGCAGTCGTCGTGGGGGTAACAGTAGCGGCTGAGCCACCACCTGTGACACCTTTGGCAAAGCCTTCAGCAGCGCCAGTAACGCCAGCAGCTCGAACAAAAGCCGCAAACGCGGGCGCGAAAAGGATTTCAAGTCTCATCGTGTGATATGAATAGAGCAAAGAACTAATTGAGATCGTGGCTGAACGCTCACGTTGCTCGGAAATTGAGTAGCTTTTATATAAACAATCTTACATGGATGGCGGATCACGGCATGTGGCTTACAACCACTACCGGACTAAAACCACTAAAGCCGTTGGCATGTAGATAGTTCCATAATCGTGGTTCAGACCCTCCACTACTAGTCTCGGCATGATATCTCAAGCAAGGCTAGATCGGAAGATGTCAGCTCCGCATTTCCATTCTCGAACGATTCTATCCGTTATTTCTACAAAGCAGATTGCCAAGGAGTGAGCTAAGTGACATGCTTACGATGTTAGACTGGAGTTGTCAGTTAGCGTATTCGGTTATTGGTGCATAATTAGTTAGACATCTCCGTGCCAGTCAGGGACCACTTAACCTGTCAAAGGGACTAAGGAGATAGCCAGAGCATCTAGACTTAAGTACAGCTTTATCTAAAATTCAATAGTCTGTTCACTATTTAGAAAAGCAGGTCTCTTTTTCAGCTAACTATATCTTTATGTTTTAGTGCAAAGCCTGGCGGCAATTAACTGTCTCTCAAGTTCGACTTGTTCAGATGCGTTCAAATCCTCAGTCAACCTCGAGATTGAGCATCGGATAAGCGCTAGTTGCAACGGCACACATATCCGACAAATCCCACTTCCCGTGGTCGTAAGGCACTGAACTAAAATTTCCACCACTGGACGGCTGATAACATGCAGATTACGCCATGTAACCCTTTTCCACATCATGTAATTTTAGACCAAGGCGATCCCCCCGGTCCTTATCCCCGTTCATTACCGAGCGGTCAATTTAGACGAAACAGTCTACGAACCGTCATATCCGCGTATTTAATCTAGGGTCACAGATAATAAACTGACCAAAGGATCACAGGTAGAGAAAGCCCGGACTTTGGAGGGCTGACAATAATTGAGCCAGCACTTAGGTGTACGGTACAAAACAATGAGAGCTCAACCACTTCAAGATGGATTGACTGAGAATTGACAATGAGACTGTAAGAACACGAAGGAATACTTCGTTGGCTACTCTGACCGCTAGTCATTCCTCTGCCTGCTTCTCATATATACCTGCCAGATCACAGTAGCATAACCAATGTAAATAAATATTCAACCCAAGCTGACCTCAGAAGAAAAGACAATACATAGGTATAAGATAAGATACATTATTTAGAGAATATGTATGGTAAGTCAAGAACCAGAATTATAACCAATGAATATAAAAACTCTTTAGCAGTAACTCTTGGCTGTGGCTTTGGTGATAACTCCAGCCCTGACCAAGTCAACATAACTCCAATAATCCCTCTGGACACCTTGTCCATCCACAGGCGTATTGGAGTAAGACACAGCTGTCCAGAAAGCACCACCAGCGACATACTTCTGCCAAGCATAGCGCTGGGTATCAAAGATCGTCTTGCGGTTAGGCACAGACAATGTGTTGTTATACATGGTCTGCAAAGACCATTCACCAACGAACACGGGAAACTTGGTCTCCTCAGCGAGGTACTTTGCTTGCCCGCAAACAGCAGGTGCGACATACTGAGAATAGGTACCCGAGGCGGCAAAGTAGTAGACGTGCGAGTCGATGACCAAGTTACGCTTCTTGTCGAACAGTGGAGACCAGAAGGCGGCACCCTCGAAGTTATCTTGGAGCATGACTGGGCTGCGCTTGTCAACGGCTTCGACGCGCTGGAAAACACCGTTCATGTAGGTGAGAATCCAGTTGGTCGCTTTGTCGGATATACCAGCTGCTGAACCAAAACCAGCTAAGTTATCGCTGGCCTCATTAAGGGGAGCGATCGTGAAGGCGTTCTCGTGGTCGCTTGATTTGACGAAGTCGAGAACCTTGTCAACAGCCTTGAAGCTCCAGACCAGGTTGGTGGAATTGTAGAAGCAGCCATCATGACCAAAAGCTTCGCCAATGTCGAGGTTGTTGATACCGCCGGGTAGGGAATGGAGGCCGATGATGATATGCATATTGTATCGCTCAATAGCATATTGAGTAATCCTGCGTAGATGCTCCTGCTGCTTGCCATGGTAGAAGCAGAACCAGGGACCTTGACCTAGGCAGCATAGGTGGTAGTGATGCGAAGGGTATTGACACCGATCTTGGCAAGTGTATCAATGGAAAGATGCATAACGCTTCTCTAAAATTGGGCCGCACTGTTTTCCAAGAGCCTGACACAAGCCCCATTCATTGATTGTAGCAGCTGCCTTGGTACGAAGTGAATTCCACCAGATGCGATCATGGGTTTTTTCCTTTGCAAGCCAAGCGCCTAGATTGACACCATTGGCCTTGTATGTCTTCCAATTGATGAATTTCCCATTTTCACATCCCTTCGGGAAGTTAATTGTGTGCTCATATCGCTGGTTGTGAGGTTTGACATGAGGAATGCTGAAGGGACATTGCTTCTGATACTTGACAACCTTGCCATGATTGGTGGCACTCATTACAGAGTAATCAGGCTCTGGCGCTGCGACAGCAGTTGAAAGTAGCAGAGCTGTAGATGAAAGAGAGGAAAGATGCATGACGACGAAGAGTACCTTGTTGATATGTTGCTGTTGCTCGAATCCTGAGTAATTCGTGCTGAGGCAAGACAATGTTTGCTGGTCTGACATTCTTATAGATATTCTCATACATACAGCCTTACACATAGAGATTTCCATCGTTGATTAGCGACTCTGGAAAATCCGAAATGAGATGAATTGCCATCTTCACAAGACTAGAGGCAAGTTCAACGGTCAACCTGACTAGCATCAGGGAGTACCCATAATTTGCCGCTTTAAAACCACCAGGCCGGGACCAACGCCAATAGTCTCAGCAATAGTTCACAGCTAGTGGTATTCATTAAACAAGCAGAGAACAAAATCCTCAGCAACATTTATTAATACACAATTATAGTGCCGCACTTGGCCCGGGCTTTCTGTCTTTGCAATCATTGAGCCTGGGCTCTCTCGGGCCCAAGAGTCCGGAGCGCCATAAGGCACTACAGCGAGAGCGTCAATGTCGATCTTCCACTCAACGCCCATGGCTTTCGAGAGCTGCTCTTCGAAGTCTGCCAGTTTGTTCTGCCACTCATCGCGGACTATAAACTCCTGATCAATATCAAAACTGATTTCGTAGAAGCTATCACTTACGGTTCTTGCGTACCGCAAGAGGCAGCTTATCAAGAGGTGGAAGTCGAGGCATTGTTCTGTTAAGCAAAGTAGGAGTAGAAAGCGAGTTGATGAGATCTGAAGGTCGGAAGCTAGAGATGAACAAGTAGCTTGTTGCACACAATATCGTCAGAAACAATTATACCTTATATAGTCAACAACTTCAATATGAACTCTTGGGATTCTGCCCGCGGAATTATTCTTACGATTCCTGAGGGAGCGTTGACCTCATGTGTTGTGCGACTGATTGCGATGTTATTCAGCTACCTGCACCTTTGAGCGATCTCACCCTATACCATCTGGACCCAGCGTGTGATGGACCAATCAGAAGCTGTTTCCGCATCTCAGATGAAAACCGGCAAGGTCAATCGGGATAATAGTAAAACCCGAGTTTTCTAGTATCTGCATGCAACATGAAACAACCGTTTGAGGCCTCGCGAAAAGTCAAAATGGTACTTCAGTCCATGGACGTGGATTAATGATGGGTGAATGCATACGGCAGGAGAAGGGATCGTCATACTGCTTCAGCCCTCGCTTAATTGGCCTGGAAATATCTTAGCTTCAGTGGCTCAAGGCAAGCCACTTTCGAGAAACAACCTTTGTGTGCCAATCAGAAAGAGACCCTGAACCATTACCCCTGTAATCTTGTGTCAACCTTGTCTAGTTGGGCTTCAGGGACTCACCAAGGCAGACAGGATTGTAGATCTACTCTGAAACAGGGCGGAGTTACTCCTCTAGAGGCAGTGGAAGTAGAAAAGTATTTACTGAATGAGGAAGCTCTGAAATCAGCTCTCTGGCAGCCATCTTATCATTCTCAGTTCCATGGGAATTTAGGCAGCTATTAGATATTGTTAGATCAAGTTGGCAATAGTACAGACATTCATAATTCTGTGCTTTGTTTTGCTAATAGATACATGTCCTTCACAACTAAGGAAATCTATTCAATTACACATACTAATTACCCAACTCAAAACACTTCCGGTAGATCTTTCCAACTCCCACTTACAAATCTGCGCGAAATCCCCTAAAGGGGGCACTAATGAGACTCGCCACTGATGGTCTATCTCCCCGCAGCAGCTCAGGCAGGAGCTCACTAACCCATCCGATGATCTGAGGAGCCTGGAAGGATATGTTCAATGACCCATTCTTCACGTGCTGATTGGCACTCTTATCGTCCGTCTTGACTCTGCAGCAAAATAGGTCAGCTTCCATACAGATGGGTAACGATGCTGCATGACCACGTTGCCCCTGCACCTCCACTAGTACCCCAGCATCCAAAGCTCGCTTCCACACTACTGTCAGTCTACAGTACGCTCATGGATTGTTTCTCATTTTCCCCATTGCTTTTAAAAGATAAGTTTGTATCTGCAGCAACGATAAATGCTGTAGGACTGGTAGGGAACTTCCCATAATTGAAGGTTGTTGTTCCGCGAGGCCAACGAGAAAGCTCGCAATTGTTACCAGACCATCCGACTTGACGGTTTCCATTGCCTAATTCACGATAAGCTTCGAAAAGTCAAAGATAGAAGAACAGGGGTACTCACTTGGGTCATGGTATTCCCGCCAACGACGTCCACAACGAGATCTACCCCTTTGTTTCCAGGGGTCACACTCTTGACAGTGTCAGCTCAGTCGGTCACCTCATTGGAATTAATAACATGGTCAGCCCCTAGCTCCGACAGCACCTTGGACTTTCTCGCCGTGGACGTAGTGGAAATGACTCTTGCCCCTCCAGCCTTTGCAAACTAGAAAGAGACCTGCGTAAGCATAGGAAAGATAACTAAGTGGGGTTTTGGGCGCTATTCACCTGCAGGCTGAAAATGCTCACGCCGCCCTTGCCCTCAGTTAAGATGGATTGGCCTGGTCGGAGCTAGTGATAAGACAGTCCATCCAGAGGATTCCATGCAGTGACCCCGGCAACGCTTAATGTACTTGCTTCGACAAAGGTCAAGTTACTAGGCATGGGGGCCCAATATTCCTCATCAAGCACGTTAATTATTATATTAAGTTTATAAAGTTATAATTATATAATTAAACATATTATAAATTAAAAATAATAATTAAAGCTTTTTTTTATTTTTCTTTAATTTTTTATAACATTTAATCTTAATAGCTTATTTTTATATTTTACTTTCTTTAGCTTAATATAATTAAAATAATATTAAAGGGACTGTATAAATAAGGCTTTAATCCCCAATCTGACTTATTTACACAGCCGGCTGTACTACTTGCACGTGACTCTATTTACATAGCCAGCTGTGCAGGTATGAGTCGCCCAGCCAAGGAAGAATCTGACTAAGACAGCGCCAGAACAAAAGGGGGCAAAATCTCTCCAGCCCCCTCACACATGCCTGATGATTACACACAACCAAATCATCAATTCCTCATCTTTTTCAGTCAGTTCCCGTGCAACAGCAACTCAAAAGGAAACTTCAGCACGTCCGTACTCCTTAATAATACGTGAACAGTCCATGATACATGACAATGCTTTGCACTAAATGCGACCTGTTTTGCAAACAGGCGTCAGCATTTTATGAGAAGAGAAGGGAGCACGAGTCGCTGCAACTGACTTTACATGAATCGAAGGAAGATCTGAAACAGGGTTTTGAACGTCAATGCCATCTCTGCCGCATTCTTTGGACAACGCTCTGCTCGAACGCCTACCCTCCAATGCACTCCCCTGATCATACAGTCATGGTAAAGCTATTTCCGTACTTCATGATGGTCAGATGGTGCTCCTGCCATTTAGGGGCTACCCTACATATGGTAAATACTATGCCTCTGCGATCACCACTATGTAAGAAATCTTTATTCCGCGGCTAGTACTATTGCCTAGAAGATACACTAGCTAACGAAATCAGGGAAATGGCATCGAATAACTCAGGAGGACGCACCCGCTGATAAGAGCACTGGCTCGGACTGTGCCTTCAAACTCGTTTCGAGCTGGTTGGAAGACTGCATCAGCAACCACAAAGCATGTTGGCGACCCGATTTCAACCAGACAACATTGCCCACTAGAGTTATCGATGTTGGGCTTATTAATGGTACTCGCTGCCCCAAACTCATCGACGGTAACGGCGCGTATGGCAAGTACTGTGCGTTGAGCCACTGCTGGGGCGAGCGTCAAGTTCTGACCACAACCCTTGACACTTTACCGGAACGATACGGCCGTCTACCATTGGAAAGTATGTCCAAGACCTTTCGGGATGCCGTGAATATTTGCTGGAACCTAGGAATTCCTTACTTGTGGATTGATTCGCTGTGTATCATCCAAGATTCCAAATCTGATTGGGAAACTGAGTCTTGCAAAATGGCTGATGTTTACCGCAACGCGCACGTCGTTATCGCCGCTCTACACGCCAAAGATGGTTCTGGCGGATGCTTCACCGCTCGTGATGGATTCGTTGCTCGGCCAATCGAACTTCCTATTCGCGGAGTTCCCCCGCATTCCTCGACAGTCCGCCAGTTGTATTGGGGATTATATGATCACAAGCCAGTGAGAGACCATGGAGAAAACCCGTTGGAAACACGTGGTTGGACACTTCAGGAATGGCTTTTATCCAGGCGGCTTATCTCGTACTCAAGACACGATGTAGGGTGGGAATGTCTGTCAACCAAATTTTCTGAACGAGAGCATGAGATTGTGGCAAGAGAAGGATTCAAACCGCCATTCCTCGAGCTCCGATGTGCTATTCAAGGCACTAACATATCTGGGCGCAATCTGAGGGTCACACGTCGTGCTAAACTGCGCGAAGAATGGGAAAAAGTAGTGGAGAACTACTCTGCTCGAAGTTTGACAGATCCCAACGACAAGCTCATTGCAATACACGGCGTGGCGGAATCGTTGGCCAAAGCGACAAAGGACAGTTACGTTGCAGGCCTCTTCAAAGACTGGATTACCGTGGACATGCTATGGTTTTGCATCCCTGCGACTAGTTCGCCTACAAACCAAACCAAACAAGTCGCGCCATCATGGTCCTGGGCCTCGTCATCCTCTCCAGTTCGGTTTCTTAGAGACCGCCAATATCCATCTCCCATTCGACTCTTCATACCAATATCCCGCATAGTCGCCATAAATACAGACGGCTCACCTGTTCGACATTCTGGAACGGTAACTTTGGAAGGATGCTATAAAATTGCGTTGGGAGAGTACATAAGAGGTGGAGCACAAATCTTTCAAACGCCGGAGCATAAGGGCTTTAACTTCTTGGAAGATGTATTTGGTGAAGTTGAATGCAGGATCCGGGGTCAGCACAAGGAGGATTACAATGCTTGTTGGTTTCCAGATGCACAGCACTACACAAAGGTACAGCAGGAATGGACGAGGAATTTCGATTGGCGGACCTCGCCTTTCTGTCCTCAGCAACAACTTCATTTTTTGGCTGTTGCAATACTCAGACGCCCCTGGGAAGGTTCAGACATGCCGCTTGTAGTATGTCTAGCTCTGACAGTCGTAGATGCCCCCAAGCATCGTTTTCGGCGAGTAGGCCTGGCCCTCTGGGAGTGGTGTGATTGGTTTGGAACTCAAGGGCCTCCTTCCTCTTTAAAAGAGTACCGAAGAGCAATTCAAAGGTTTGACGATAGGGAACGTTCTAGTTTTTGGCGCTTATATGAGCAACTCTTAGATGGCAAAAAGTCACTCTGGGAAAGAGGCAAAGGAGATATGCAGCCTCCGTCAGACCCGATAGGGTGGTTTTCTCACCCTTCTAAAGCACAAATAATGCAATTCGAAATCGAGTAACTAAAACACGTTCTAGGGAAAACATAACTTATATTATCTATAAATATATTGTCCTATAGCCAGATAACAGTATAATAAACTAAGCTTGGGCTTAAATCGTTATAATATCCTTGAGATCTGGGATGCTGAAATACTTATGTATAAAGTAAATAAATAATACCTAATTGAACTCGAATTAACCGATGAGGTTAATTGGGATTTCTCAGTGTGTTGGCTTGATATGTCTTGTTGAGATGTCATAAGCTTTAAGTATTATATGGCTCAGAATGAATCACGCCAGAGCGTTGCTAAGACAGAGTCTGTCACTGAGGCTTTTTCTTTTTCTTTGCACAACCTATTTTCCTATCAAAACCAAGAGTTAACTCGCCATGTGCCGGAGTTCGACATCACTTCCCGAATCCGCTGTTTCTGTCTGCCTGCTAGTCCTCAGTCGCACAGTAACTTCCCTTTCTACCGAGTTGCGGTTTATCTTTGTAGCCTTGAAGTCCCGACAACAACATTCATTCCGGATCGAGTCCCTTATCACACCCCGGCTAGTCGTGAAAAAGATTAAAGCGTTCCAGAGACCTTGCAAGGGCATAACGGCCGCTATGGCAACTTGGTATGAGTATGGAACATCACGGTTAAGTAGACCATGGATACGTGTGATGCTCGCTGGTACCCACGTCACAAGGACGCTAAGTGTAAACATAAAGGTTGTGAATAGGTATGCCCGTTTGATAGGGTCTTTGAGCCAAAATTTGGACTTGTTGCTACTGGGGGTCGATGATGACGATTGTTGCTTTTGGTTAGGAGGAATTGGCTCCATGGTCGTGGCATTGGGAGTTGATTTGTGAGAATCAGACACGGCATTAGCGGGCGTATCCTCGGATACTTGGATTTCAGTGTCGGTATTTGTTTCTGTTACCTGTTGTTGGTCAGCTGAACTGTATTGCCATTTCAAGGAGAGTTGCTGTACTGTTTGGTGATCGGTTACTGTGGTCTGAATGCGCGAGTTCAAGATACCTCGAACTTTATTTCTTGCGCGAAAGAGACGAAAGCCAACCGCTGTGTTCAAAACGATTGACATGGCAATGCAGATCCATACAAAGAGGTATGAGGTAAAGAGTCGGATGCTGACCCAAGATTCTCGGATCCAACACCAGGTCTGGCCTTCATCAGTTTATCGTTGAGGTTCAGCTTATCCGTGACTTACGGTTGTAGCTCCATAGACGGGACCACGCTCTGGAGTGGAGATGAAGAATAGAGTAAACCCCGAGATGAATGGTCCTCCGAAGCAAATCAGAGAATAAAGCCACTTATTGAACGTGTGCGGATTCGATTGAAAGAAGACAATCCGGAAGGTATTCACCGACATACCGAGAGACCACCACGCGTCAGACTGCATGAATCTACAACTGAGGTTAGATTACATACGGAGTGGCTACTAAGACACGGATATTACTTGCATGTGTACCAGGAAACTTTGCGCCCTACAAAGTGCCGAATCTTCACCACGCGTCAATCCATCGCGTGCAATAACAGTCCCAATGCTAGCGCCCAGATTCGCAATGCTCGCAAACATAATAAATGTATTTCGCGGATTGCGCAGCCTCGGTATGCTCCCGTACGTCACGAAAATCGACAGTACAGCCACTAGGCTGATTGACGAAAAGACCCTCTCCAGCAGCGCCAGCCGTTCTAGCTGAGAGTCAGAGAACATCTCGGTCGGCGGTCGCGTGATTGATTGACTGGCATTTGGGCGGTGGTGGAAAGCTGCAATGACCGAGGTCAGCGGTGAGCAGAGGAGGTTTTAAATGAAAGCTGGGAAGATGGGGCTGTATTTCAACGGTGCGAATCCTGGTGGCTTGAAAATCTGCCTGGGCTTGGTCGGACGCCGAAAGATCTGCGCCTTTGGGAGATAGCTCCAAGGCTATCTATTGGCTCCAGGTGAAGCCACGATAGGCATTCCGCCAGTGCTGACCAGGCTAGACTGCTTGTTACCTTATCTAGCCTCATTAGGCATGTCGTATCCTCCTGCTGCGCCCAACATGATTCAGTACGCAGGAGTGAAAGCTGATAGCAGTCTGTGGCTGTTCGTGTTATTTACAGGCCTGCACGTTTAATATGGGTAGGTTTGGTACACCGCCTATATCAAACATGGGCATATTTATACAGCAGAGACTTCACAAACTTCAATGTAGAGAAAACCGACTGTCATTCATGAGGTTTGTAGCCAAAGCACTGACATTAATATTCGTGAGTCTCAGAAAACGTTTCATAAGCTGCTGGGAGTGGCACATCTAATTGTCGCGCTCGATCTGGACCATACACATCTGCCTTCTAATCTCGCGGAAGAACGATTAGTTGATGACATTTCCTATCGAGACTCGCATAACTGACCTTTTCTGGCTTAGCATCTGGTGTCGGCATAAAGACAGCCTTGCCGTCGTTTCCAAAGTACGCAAGGTCCTGTTCTGCTATTAGGTCTCGTCAATGGATGTCCAGAAGAGTGAATATCTTACCTTGTCAAACGCCAACTGGTTCTTCTTGGCAAACGTGATCCAATTCTCACTAAACGGTGCGCGAGTCACTTCAAGACAGCGGAAATGCCAGATCTTCCACTGGCCATCCTGCTTCAGAAAGTCCAAGGCATAGTGGCACCAGACCCAGTGAGTCCAGACTCGCTTCCCGTCCACGTTCTTGTCTTCAGGCTCATAGAGAAATTCTGGCATGGTCCCCACGTTCTTGGGTTCAGCCAAACCACTTTCAACTCCAGCCATCAACCAAAACCCCTTTGCAGTTTCACCATCACCTGCAACTTCGATTAATGGGGTAGTGGTTTCGTGTAGAATCAGTTTTCCAGGCGGCGATGGTCGGCCGCTATGGTAGGCCATAATGCTGTCGTAGTCGGTGTATAGTCCGACATTGGTGTATTGTGCGTGTACTCCTGGAGTGCCTCGCTTGACCCACAGACTTTTTATCTCCTCGTCCTGGAACACATTATGAAGGTGCATATACTTGCTAAACACGTTCTCAACCTCTCCTCGATCGTAGGCCTGAGAGTATTAATAAGTGACTTTGGAGAGTATTCTCTTATTTCTCACCCGTTGTGCTAATTTCTCCACGGCCGCAAGTCTCGCCTCGACGGTGGAACTAGAGTTATGCGAAGCCATTTATAACTGTTCGGGAAAAACTGCAGTGTTTCAAACGGCGCTCTGAGGCGAATTTTATAGTTATAATTTCATTGCCAACAACAAATGTCATGACTTAGGTAAATATAGCTATCCGCAACACCACCAGGCAACCTATTCCTTCCCGAGCCGAGAGCCAGGTCAGACAAACGTCATAACGTTACAAACCGACTTGACCATGAATGGTTTAAAGTAACCCCAGGTTATGCATGTCGTTCGTTCAGAGCCACAATAGATCTTCATACCCCGCGTTTTCAAGACTTTAAGCAGTTCGGTTATTTTGGTCGGCTCCACTTTCCCGGCCCGTTCTTCGGTTCGGATCCGTCGTATTCAATGATTTGACAACCGTTTGCAATAATCATTTTCGGTTCCAGCAAATCGGCCTTCGTGAGAACCACCCTTAAGCATAAGCAAGTGACAAATGAGCTTCCCCGCACTTTAGCATCGGGTTGTCCACATGCTCCCGCCCATCACCATACATCGGGCTTGCATATATACTGCGTATCCGACAGATGCCAGGTCAAGTCATGTAAGATTCTCGGAGCCCTCTTCTTGAGATTTGACACTCTCTATCTATCTCCAAGCCCTTGCAGTCGGTCATATTGGGGAACGACATGGCCGCCAAGAATGAATACACGGAGCACGCCGAGGAACCGAATAAAGGTTTCAATGCACCATCGGGACACGCAGAAGGAAATGCGCTTCTCGTAGATGCCCATGGGAATATCAGACGACTTCCCGTTCCTTCGAGTAACCCCAATGACCCGCTTAACTGGAAGTCCTGGCAGAAATGGGCAGTGATCGGGACATGTTGTTGGTTCTGTAAGTAAAGCAATACAACCTTCTGGATATCTCAATGGTCGGACTAACATTTCCAATAGCTATCATGGGCTTGGCATTGATTGGTGGCCTGGGACCGATCTTGGGGATCTTCTTCCAACTCTACGGTCCACAGGGATATGGGCCATCCCAAATTGCGTTTCTCCTTACTCTGCCCTCTCTTTGTGTTGGACTCGGTAAGTTAACATCATCCTATACGAAATCGAGTAGCTGACACGTAAAAGGCAATTTCATCATTCTTCCAGTAGCACTAGCATATGGACGACGTCCAGTCTTCCTAGTCTCAACCGTTGTCCTTCTCGCCGCCACGATAGGCTCAGCGGCCCAAAATAGTTACAATGGCCACCTAGCAAGTCGTGTAATGCAAGGCCTTGCAACGGGCGCCTCCGAGTCGCTGCTACCGTTGATGCTTACAGAAGTTACCTTTCTCCATGAGCGCGGCCGCGTTTTTGGCTTATACTGGACCGTCCAGAATGTCCTCAGCAGCACGATGGGCTTGACCAGCAGTTATGAAGCTGCAGCTCTTGGCTGGCGATGGTACTACTGGGTGTTCGCTATACTGGTTGGCGTGGGCCTGGTCCTAGCCTTTCTTTTCGGCTTCGAAACTCGATTCCAGAGACCAGTTGTCAGTTTAGATGGAAGGGCTGTGCTGACAGATGACTTTGGGGTCACGCACGTCGTTCCGGACAGCGAGGCTCAGGAGTATCTTGAGCGACACGGTATCGAGGACCAGCGAGGAGATGACGCTGATGTGCCGCTGAAGAGCTATGCTCAGATGTTGAAGCCATGGGGCAGTTCGCATAAAACCCCGGGACAGATCATGTTGCTGTCGTTGCTGCGTATGGCCCAGAGCATGACTTCTCCCGCTATTCTCTTCACTGTCCTTGCCAGCTCAATCACTCTCGCTTGCGTGGTCGATGTCTCACTTACCTACGATGCTGTTCTTCAGCAATATGGGTGGAACCCTAAAGACATTGGTCTCATCAATCTCGGCGGTATCATTGGTGGCTTACTTGGTGCCGCTTACTGCACCATACTGGGTGAGCCCTTTGTCATATGGATGGCCAGACGGAATCATGGGATTCATAAGCCGGAGCACAGACTAATCGTCTTGATGCCTGTTGCTGTACTCGGCTTCTCAATGCTTATCCTCTATGGGTTCATGGCAACAGCAGCATTTGAAGGTGGTGGCTCGTACTGGGGGGTCCTGGTTAGTTGGACGCTCTTCCAAGTCACGTTTACTAGTGTCCTCATTGTCACAACCACATTCGCTGCTGAGGCTAGTCCCAAACACCCGGGGCCAGCTCTTGTGATGGTTATTGGAACCAAGAACATTGTGTCGTTTGGGGTCGCATACGGACTGACGGACATGGTGCAGCACGGAGGTTACACATGGACCTTTGGGGTCCTCGCTGGCATCTTTGGGGCAATCTTCATCCTTGGAATTCCTATCTACATGCTTAACCCGAAATGGAGAAGATATGTTACGAGGGCTGAGGAGAAGAAGGGTATTACGACTACAGACTAAAGCTGAATATTGTACTTCATACTGCCTAATTAGGTGGTAAGCGACGCCTTGGGGCCATTTGCTTCTTCCTGTCTTCCAACCAATCCTTCATGTCTCAGCCACAGTTACGCTGAATGATTTTGAACCCTCGGTGCTCACTTTAGACGTGTAGCCTCTAACGAGGCGATATCATTCAGGACTGTCGGGGTGGCACGCACAGCAGAGTGTCACATAAGAAGGGTTAAAAGAGCCTTGATTTCTATCATAGACTAGGTGGAAGCAGAGCTCCTTATGTACCTTTAGAGCATTGTATCCTTGCTCAGGGAGCTATCCTAATCAGGGCTACCCTAACCTTTAACATTCAGCGCTGTCGCATTTTTTTTCTTTATCCGGATCAGGAGAGGTAATACATAACAGATTGAAGGGAGAGATGTGAGGGGTAATACATAACAATGTTGTAGGATACGTAAAAAAATACGGGAAGAAGTGAAGGGGGGGAGCCTCGACTTTTATTCTATAGTCAGCTCTGTTGTCTCTATAACTAATTGAAATCAATTTTTAGTTTTCTACAGCACAATCAATTCTGCCGATACGAAGTTGGCTCTTGGAGCCCTGAAAGTGACTAAAATACACAAAATTTACTTATATAAAACTACTGACATACATAGGAAAGCGAAAAAAGGACAGATAATTCGAAGGCTAACCACCGCTTCCGAACTTAGGGAATGAGAGGCTGAGATGATCGCAAGTGAACCTAACAAAGTAGTCATTCTTAGACCCCGATCCATCAACAATGACAGTTCCATCTGGCGCTGTAACAGTGACAATCATGCCATAGTCTCCCTGGGCATTAGCCCACAAAAGACGAAAGGGGGTGTAAGTACCCGCTTTGAGCTGAATTTTGTGAGTCTTGGAGGCCGACGGTCCCCACGAATAGCCCTGCTCCAAATCCGCATTACTGCGCGTCCAAGAAGTTATAGCCTTGTTACCGAACCAGACTAATGTGATTTCATCAGAGTATGGAACTATGATGGAATATACCCCGCTGATGGGTGCGTATAAAAATGCTCGGTGGTTGACTACTTTGTACTGCCATTTCTGAATTGGCGAGAGGGGATAGATACTCTGGGGGGCATCGGGATTCCCAGATGTTCCTCCTCCAACCTCCTGAATGCCAATTCGGTCAGTAAGGCCAGTAAAAGTCGGTAACTTTGTCTTGAAAGATTCAGCATTGAAGGATGAAAAACGAGGCTCGTCAGAATTGTAGTAACTGTGAGTGTAGATGGCATATTCCAAGCCTGCGTTGTCGCATGTCTGGTCCGCGACTTGTGTGCCAACGGCAGGAAGGACAACCAATACAGTTGCAGGTGAACTGTTGGTTGGTGCCGGTCCAGTGGATGTGCTTGACCCCGAGAATCCAGTGGAATAGCTCGTTACCGTTGTATACGATGCCTTGACTTGAACAATGACAGTAGCAGGATCACCTTGAGAAGCTGGTGGCATGGTAGTTGTCGCCCCTGTCGTGTAGGAACCGTACTTGAATATGGTCGTGTATGGCTGCGGAACTTGCACAACCACGGTGCCAGGGATCCCCTGAGAGGCTGGTGCTAAGGTTGCAGTGGCTCTGTCGGAGAAGGAACCATAAGTAGTTCGAGTCACATAAGACTGGGGAACTTGAACAACAACGGTAGCTACACTGTCTCCTGAAGCAGGGTTCATAGTCGTGATTGCAGAAGTTGTGAAAGCCCCATAAGTCGTTGTAGTTGTATAAGACAGAGGGGCTTGGATAAGAACAGTAGCAACACCGCCTCGTGAGGCTGGTGGCAAGGTAGCGGTTGCTGCTGAGGTGAGGAACCCATAACTGGTGACGGTTGTGTATAGCTGGGGGAGTCCAACAACAACAGTAGCCAGGCTGCCAGGTGCAGAAGCTACTATAGTGCTAGTTGTAGGGGTAGTGAAAGACCCATAACTAGTCACTGTAGTGCATGGCTGGGGGAGCCGGATGAGAACAGTAGCAACGACGTCTTGAGACGCCGGCGGCAAGGTTGTAGTTGCAGCTGCTGAGATGAACTCATAGCTAGTAACGGTTGTATATGGCTGCGGGGCCTGGACGATGACAGTAGCAAGAGGACCAGGTACAGAGTCTTGTAGTGTTGAAGTCTGAAGATCGGTGAAAGTTCCATACGTAGTCACAGTTGTGTATGACTGCGGCACCTCAGCAATAACTGTAGCAAGATCTCCCGGCACAGAGGGCTCTATCGTTGTCGTTGCATCTGCTGTAAAAGGACCATAGCTTGTCACTGTTGTATATAGCTGTGGGGCGTTGACGACAACAGTAGCCACGGGACCAGGTATAGAGGGCTCCAGTGTTGTAGTCAGAAGTCCTATGAAATCGCCATAGCTAGTCAAAGTTGTATATGATTGTGGTAACTGAAAAACAACAGTAGCATCGCTCCCAGGAACAGAGGGCGCCAGCGTCATAGTTGCGGCAGCTGTGTAGGGACCATAGCTAGTGATGGTTGTATACGGCTGAGGAAGTCCAACAACAACAGTAGCTAAGCCGTCAGAGGGGGCCAAAGTGGTAGTCGTAGGCCGAGTAAAAGAGCCGTAGCTTGTGAGAGTTGAATATGTGATTGGAAGATCGACCAACACTGTGCAAACGTCTCCCAGGGCTGATGGCTGTAATGTCGTTGTCGAAGGAGAGGCAAAGGCACCATAGCTAGTAACAGTAGTGTATAGCTGAGGGACCTTGACCATGACAGTGACAAAGTCCCAATCAAGAGAAGGTTGATATGTTGTAGTTGAAGGTGCAGTTAGGCTGTCAACATAGGTCGTGACAGTTGTGTACGATTGTGGAAGATCAAGGAGTACAGTGATGACATCTCCCGCCGTAGCTGCCGGCAAGGTCGTTGTGTCGGGAGCGGTGATGTCTGGGCGGTAGCTTCTGACTGTAGTGTACACCTGAGGAATTTCAACTACAACAGTACCATCGTCACCAGGAAGAGAGGGCTGGTATGTTGTAGTCAAAGGCGAAGTCACAGTGTCGACATAGGACGTGACAGTTGTATACGACTGCGGAAGATCAAGAAGCACAGTGATGACATCACCAGCAGCAGATTCCGGCAGGGTTGTTGCCGCAGGGGCAGTGATACCTGGAACGTAGTTTGTGACTGTTGTGTATAACTGTGGTAGATCGACCTCAACAGTGATGACGTCGCCTGCGACCGAGACAGGGTATGTCGTTGTCCCAGGTGTAGTGAAAGTACCATAGCTTGTGACTGTTGTATAGAGTTGAGGGAGGTTGACCTCTACGGTTATACAATCGCCTACAACAGAGACTGGGTGTGTTGTTGTGGTAGGGGCAGTGAAGGATCCGTAGCTAGTGACTGTTGTATAGAGTTGGGGGAGATCGACCTCCACTGTCATGACGTCTCCTTCGCTAGAGGCCGGATATGTTGTAGTCACGGGTGTAGAGAAAGAACCATAACTCGTAACAGTAGTATACAGTTGTTGTAGAGCAACTACTACCGTAATAACATCCCCGGCATTGGAGGCTGGATAGGTGGTTGTGCTAGGCGTGGAAATCGAGCCATAGCTGGTCACAGTTGTATAGAGCTGAGGAAGATCCACCTCCACAGTCATGACATCTCCTGCACTAAAAGCCGGATGTGTTGTAGTAGTCGGTGTAGAGAAGGAACCATAGCTAGTGATAGTTGTATACAACTGAGGAAGATCAAGAAACACGGTGATAACGCTCTGGAGTCCAGTGAGAATCTCGGTCGTCATAGTCGAAGCTGTGACACTTCCGTATCGAGTGATTGTAACGTATGACTGTGGCTCCACGGCCAAGACAGTCACAGTTTCGTCCGGAACGGACTGAGGCATGGTGGTGGTGTATGCAGCTGTGACATCTCCATATGACGTAACAGTCACCCACTGTTCTGGCTCATACACAATAACAGTGCCCGTCTGCTCTCCGAGAGAAGGAGTAAAACTGATTGTAGCCGCGGCTGAAACTGTTGCATCGTATGATGTGACGGTCACCCACTGGTACAGCTGATTAACAACAACGTTGCCTGCATAAGTGGATATCGAGGGGGCGAATGTAGGTGTAGAAACATCGGTGCTTGTTTCACCAGAAGAAGAAACTGTAGATGTATACGTGTCTGTATCCGTGTCGGTTGTAAATGTTGCGATTGTCGTTACATCAGATGATGTTTGACTAGTCGATTCATCCGGCTGATTGACAAGAAGGCTATCTGTACTAGAAGGCAAATCTGTATATGTAGAAATGTCTGTGCCTGCTAATGTGTCCGTATTCATGGCACCAGAGGATTGGCTAGTTGATTGATCTGTCTGATAGGTAACATCTGTGCCCTCAGTAGAAGGTGAAACTAGAGGTGCAGATGCGTCTGTGTCTATATCTGTTGTCGATGCCTCGGTTGTTGCTGTATCGAATGATGTTTGACTAATTGACTCGTCTGATTGGTTGACAATAGCGTTATCAGAACTGGAAGGCAAATCTGTATATGTTGACATGTCTATTCCTGTTGATGTGTCGGTGGTCATCGGATCAGGAAATTGACTAGTTGATTGATCTGCCTGGTAGGTAACATCAGTGCTCTCACTCGAGGGCGAATCTGTTGACGTAGAGATGTCTGTGCTTGCTGCAGATGTATCGGTGGTAGTCGTATCAAGAGATGATTGACTAGTCGATTGAACAAGCTGATTGAGAACAGCGTTGCTTGCACTAGAAGGCAAAACGGTAAATGCAGACGTGTCTGTGCTTGTTGTAGATGTGTCACCCGTCGTCTCAACAGGAGATGATTGGCCAGTCGATTGAACCAGTTGATTGAGAACAACGTTACCTACACTAGAAGGCGAAGTCGTAGATGTAGACGCGTCCGTGTCTGTGTCTGTAACTGCTGTAGATGTGTCGGCGGTAGTTGTATCGGAAGATGATTGACTAGTCGACTGATTTGCCTGAGAGATAACCACAGTGCCCGTATCCCCTGTAGTTGAAGGTGATATAGTACTTGTGGACGCAGCCCATTGACAAGACTCACAGGTGGTGACAGTGTCTGTTTGGTCTGATGACGTTGGAGTTGTCGAAGTAGTAAGTGCAGTAGTAAGTGCAGCAGTATCTGTGCTATCGTAAGCGGTGGTATTGACCCACTTATACTGATGAAAGGTAGTACTCGATTCCTGAACAGATAGAGCGGGCGACAAGACAGTTGTAGATGCAGTTGTAGTTGATTCCTCGAGAAGTGTAGTGCTAACGGAAGATGTGGTGGCTGACAAAGCTGCAACTATTCCGTCAAAAGATGTGGATTCATCAGAAGATATCGAGGTAACAGTGGAGGTATCAGCCATGGTATCAGTCGCGGTATCAGTCGCGGTATCAGCCGAAGTAGGTCCATCAGAAGACGTTGAAGTATTTGGTGACGCGGTAGCAGAAGACGTATATTCATCAGAAGTTGTCGATTCATTAGAATACGTATATTCATTAGAAGACGTCGAGCTGTCAGGTGATGCGATAGCAAGGGTTGTAGCTGCTGAGGATTCGTCAGAAGATATCGAGGTATCAGTCGAGGTATCAGCGGATGTAGGTCCATTAGAAGACGTTGAGGTATTAGGTGACGAGATAGCAGAAGACGTATATTCATCAAAAGACGTCGAGCTATCAGGCAATGCGATAGCAAGGATTGTAGCTGTAGCTGTTTCATCAGAAGACATGAATCCATTATAAGATACAGATTCACCAGACGACACGGTATTAAGGGTTGTTTCGTCAACGGAGGTAAAGCCATCGGAAGTTGTAGATCCACCAAAAACCATTGAGGTATCGGATAATGGGGTAACAAGGACTGTAGCTGTAGTTGCTTCATCGGAGGACGCAAAACCATCAGAAGATGTAGATCTATCAAAGCTTGTAGATTCACCAGATGTATACCCATCGGACGATGTAAATCCATCAGAAGATGTAAATTCATCAGATGATCCGGTAGTAAGTGTTGTAGATGTACCATCAATGGAAGTAACGCCATCGAAAGATGTACTGGTAATGGGTAACACTGTAGTTACAGACTCAGATGTAATTGTACTATCTGTAGATGTAATACCAACTGAAGATATGCTTCCATAAGAGGATACAGAGCCATCTGAGGAAATAGTTCCGATCGAAGATATCGATGTTGCAGACGAAGTTGCTTCCTCAGAAGAAGTAGATCCGTCGGACGATGTTGTCATATCGAGGGAGGTAGTTTCATCAGTAGGTGTATACATAACAGGCATTACAGTAACGATAGTTGTAGCCATAGGTGTGTCGTCAGATGATGAACTGATAGCGTATGGTGACGTTGTAACCGGCAGTTTGATCAAAGGCGCAACAAAAGAACCAGATTCGGATAGGATCTCCGTGATAGTGACAGTATCAGTCCCGTCTCCGGTCGTAGTCATGGTCGTGTACGAGATTGAATCGTAAGAGCTCATAATACTCATGGAAGCGTCTGAGCTTGCTGAATCAGACGAGACAGGCAAGGTAACTGATGTGTTTTCTGTAGTACCGGGCCCAGATGAGTTCTGCGTAGAGATCGCCATAGTGGTATCGGTACCTGAAGTAGAAGAGATAGGTAAGGCGACTGATGTGGCTTCTGTTGTGTCAGGTGTAGACGGATTTTGTATAGAAATCGCACTGGTACTATCAGTACCTGAAGTAGAAGAAACAGATAAGGTGACTGATGAGCTTTCTACAGTACCAGGCCCAGGTGAACTCTGCATAGAGATCGCACTGGCACTGTCAGTACCAGGGGTAGAAGAAATAGGTAAGGTGAGGGTTGTGACTTCTGTTGTGCCAGGGCTAGACGAACTCTGCGTCGAAGTCGCACTGGTACTGTCAATGCCTGAAGTAGAGGAATCAGATAAAGTAACTGATGAGGTTTCTGTAGTACCAGGCTCAAGCGGACTCTTTGTAGAGACAGCGGTAGTACTATCAATACCTGAAGTGGTAGATGGTGTGTAGGAAGAAGACTGAGGTACTCGCTGGTTGGCTACCACTCCACTTATGCTAGACCCAGATGTCTGCATAGATACCATGATCGCGGCATTGGAGGTAGACGCATCATCAGCACTGCTTGTCGAGATATCCAAGGTTACCGAAGCTGGAAATGAAGATGACGCCTGTGAAGAAACAGTGATAGCGGTATCAGAGGCAGAGATATAATCAGCGGTACTGCTTGTCGAGGTATCTGGGATTGTCGAAGTCGAATAGGAAGATGATGTAACAGTCAATGTGGTAGGTAGTGTTCCTATGGAGCCAGACTCAGAGGATGTCTGCCAAGAGACTTCGGTGGTACTATCAGTACTGGAAACAGCGTTCGTTGTACCGGGGGACGACTGGGCAAATTGCTGAAAGACTACTGGACTACTGGGCCCAGTTTCTAAGGAAGTGTCTGTGGTAAGCACAGTAGTACCACCAGTACTGGAAATAGAGCTCGTTGCATCGGTGGCAGACTGGGCAAGTTGTTGAACCAGTACTGTGCCGCTGTCTGAAGAAGTATCTGTAGTAGATACAGTAGTAGGCTCAGTTCCGGAAATAGAGATTGTTGTGTCAGGGGCAGACTGAGCAAGTTGCTGAACGATTACTGAACCGCTGGGCCCAGAGTCTGAGGAAGTCTCTGTAGTGGATAGAGTTGTACCTTCAGTAGCTGTGTTGGTCACCTCCGTCGATAAAGATCCAATGGGGCTTGCAGTCATGGTACCGCTATTGACACTTGTTGGCACTTCGGCAGACGAACTTGAGCTGACGAAAGACTCAGTTGACGACTCTGGGCTAGTTGAAGTTCCTGGATCGCTGTCTGTAACAGTTTCTGTATTGTAAAGAGGCGAGGTAGACCCTGTAGCTGAAACAGAAATGATGGAAAGGAGGCTTGTGTCAGAGAAGAAAGAAATTAAAGAGACAGTGGTTGTTTCAGAAGCCTGCATGTAGGTCTGTACGCTGATGACAGTAGTCCTATTAGTGCCTGAAATGGTCACTGCAGCATACAGTGTTGACGTAGAGTCCGAGGCTGAACTGCCCATACTTGAATACTGGAAAGAATCCGAAGAGGCAGATAGACTCCGAGTTTCAGAAATCTGAGCTCCAGTCTCCGTGCTGATCATGTTACTGCCACCAGTGGCTGTATCAGTATCTGTAGCATAGAGTGTTGAGGTAGAGTCTGAGGTTGAACCGTCAATATTTGGGGACTGGAATGAGCCTGAAGAAACAGATGCAGTGCTTGTTTCATAAGTCTGGGCTCCATTCTCCGTGCTGGCAATGAAGGAACTCGAAGATTGGGATGACTCCATATCCAAAGAGCCTGTCTGAGAAGCCTCCGTTGAAGTGTCTGTGCTAATGAAGGTGCTAACATCATCTTTGGTTGCACCGGTAGTCTGCAGAAACATCGAGGAATCTGAAAATGTAGATAAATCGAAAGATGAGGAACTCCCTTCAGAAGCCGTCGTTGAAAACTCCATGCTAGTGACGGTACTACTACTGCCTTTGATTGAACCAGTAGTATTTGAGAAGTGGTGTGAACTTGAAAAGGCGGGTGACCTGACAGGCTGAGAGCTTTCTTGAGAAGCCGTTCTTGAAGTCTCTGCACTGATGATTATGGTGCTGCTCTCAGTTTCCATAGCAGTGTCTGTAGTAGAAAGTGTGGAGATGTAGGTCGGGGGTTCCCAAGGAGAGACTAAAGGAAAGTGATTCTTTGGTGCGATGAACGACACTGGCAAGACCAGGAGCACAGAAGACACAGTGTCGGCTTGGGAACTTCTCGAGGAAGTATCTGTGTCGATAACAGCGATGCTATCAGTGCCAGTGGTCCTCGCGGGAGGAGGCCTCGTAAAGGTAGTGGTTGAGGGATCCCTGCCAATTGTGGATGGCTCAATAAATACAGTCCCCGATCCTCCAGACTGAGCTGGTGCAAGATTGGTCTGTGTAGTAATATCGGAGACCTCAACGATGACTGGTCCAATACCATCTGTCCCGGAGGGTACTACCGTGTAGGTGCGAGTGGTGGAGACTGCTCCAGTAGAGGTCACAGTCACGAAAGTGATATGTGTAAGCCACGTCGTATCTGCACTACTCCCGGTACTGCGAACCTCAGAGTCTGTCGACTCTCGTGAGACGTCCGTCATGAGAGTGGAAGCTCTGAGAGGCATGCTGGTGTCTGTGTTCAGCTGTCTTACAGTAGTGGTTCCCGGTTGACTTGAGAAGGCTTTTCCTGTTGCTCTTGATGAGACAAGGTCTTGAGTCCCCGGTAATCCCTCTGACATAGTAGAACTTCCATCTTCGGGGGGAGATGAAGTCATGATCATGAGAGAGGAAGTGCGAGGATTCTTGGCTCCCGGAAATCTCAAGCTTGTTTGCGGGTCAAGAGACTGAAGCAGCTGCGTGGCCGAATCTTGGGATTTGTGACGATTACTAGACTGATACTCAGTCTGTCCGATTACCGCTGTTGATGTTTCGCCTAGATAAACAGGCGCCAGAGTCATACCATCACGTTCACTTGTTTTAGGGTCATTTGAGGCGCCGTTAGGTATGGTTGTCATGATAATGACGGTGACGATGGGCGATGTCCCTCGGAAGCCAGTAGGCGGGATGTTGAATATGGTTGCATTTCCATCACCGTAGATCGTGATGCTGGTATAAGAAGCATCATTCGGGATCATCAAAGTGCTGCATAAGTTAGCAAGACTGAAGTAAAGTCGTAAATACCGATATCGTGAGCATACGTTGTCAAAGTCTCATACACTGTGGATGACCCATCGACGATCATAATGGGCTGGGTCTGGATGACTCTCTTCCCTTCAGGGCAAATTGGACGCAGTGGACCTAATTTTGCATCAGCTACTGCAACCACTAAGGCCAGCGCCAAAAGTGGCTTGAGGCGTTGAAGAAGCATGGCCAGCGGAAATAAGGCAAGGCAGTTCTCAATTACAATTATCTAGGGAAAGAAAGAAATGGCCATCATTTCGAGCGAGTGATCGAATAGAAAAGGAAATAAAATGAATGATATCATGTCCGTTAATGGCCTAGCAACTCGTTTCAAAAACAGCAAAGACAAAAGCAGAAGAGGTTGTCATAGCGATTGACATGATTCTACGGACCTTCGCCGTCCAAAAAATAAAAAGAATCGATCGCCGAACAAAGCAGGGTCATGGATATCGAGAGCGCCATGTGTATCAGCGGCTCAACGTTTATTTCCTGCCCTCCTTTTCGGCCGAAAGCGCCAACAGTACGGATGCAGTGAACTCTAAATCACCCGATGCACGCCACCTAGCGTTGAGTTATGCTTTGTAAAGGCTGGAGGGTGGTTGCACCGGGCACGGGCGAATCCCGTTATCCCGTGCCTTGCAGTCGAGTGTGTGTGCCAGTAAGACATGTAATTTGATTCGCTAAAAAGGTTTTCCTGCCTGTTTTCATTGACTCTTGGAGAAATAGTCAAAGGGCGAGGGAGCACATTGTGTGCAAACGTCAAACAAGCTTCATAAGCCGGTACTCTTTATCTCACAGTTACATTCTAAGCATTTCCTTTAATAGCCACCTTACTTCGTTTACTTCATTGAAATAAAGCGGAATGTAAACCGCTCTCGGGATCGCCGGCCACGATATTTCAGTTTTACCATTACCGAGACTCCGGGAACACAGTACAGACTAAGTCTTTGCCGACCGACTTAGCCTAAGTCTTCTTTTAGTTAAGTGCTTAGACGGTTGCCGTGCCCTCGGTACCAGACCAGCCACATGACGTTTGGACGTTTTAATGTGGCTTGCATCTTCAGGTAGCCGATTTGGCTTATCCCCTGTACATAGAATTAGCAAGGCTGTCGAATTGAGTGTCGTTATTACTGTTTCTTGTAAAGTTGAAATGTTAGAAGCAGCACTGAATAGCGCAAGTAATGCAATTCTTTCTTCTGTGAGGAAATGTATTGTGCTCAGTATGATAACAAACTAGCTTGGCCGTTGAAGCTAGAAGGTTCCAAAATCACGCATCGTGCTGGAGCGCATCAAGCATTGCAGTGGTATTGCAATACAAACCTCGATCTCGGGAATCAGTGTTATGTGGCGCGATCGATCCTGTTGAAAAAATCTCGGGAGTTGACAAGTCGTCAGTGGCTTTTAATACCTTTTATGTCCAAAGTGTTTGCAGTGTTGCCAGTCTTTCAGAGTTCGCGCTAGCTATGGCATGCGTTCCGCCCTCGGCAGCGCTCATGAGACATTGCCTTCAGTTTGGATTTAGCGGAAAACTGTGTTTTGAAACGCGAACTGGGCCGCATTTCTGAACTTCTCGATTGGGAACAGCTTATCGTTGCTCTGCCGATCATTAAAGAAACAGGACTAGGTTCCCCGCGAGATGAATCCATGCCGCCCCAGACATTAGGTCTAGATGTTTTGTTTTACCACGTGCGCCTTATCAATGTCGGTAACCAAGAAGATACCCGGATTGAGTGGGTGGAATGGAAAGATTCCAGAAGAATCTCTTTAAAATTATCTCCTGCACTCGGTATTCAATCACTGTAGATGCGCCACCTCGTACGATTTCCCTCTAGGCACCAACTGAAGGCGGTAAATAGATCTTGGATGGCAGTTGACCGCCGTTATCAACGGCGACCGATTATAGCTCCCTTTCTCGTCGATGAAGTTGTGTGTAGATTAATAATCTCTCGCTTGGTCAAACATGGGTCTTGGAGGATTGTCCACATACCCGTAGACCTAAGGCGTAACCGACCGTTTTGGTCCCCAGTTAAGACCGTTAACTCCACACGCCGGGACCCTCGGTGCTCGGAGAGACAAGTATACTTTTGCTAGCATTCTGTTACGAAGAAACGCGGGCTGAGGGACAAACGTCAATCGGGAATACCTATGTGGATCACAAGTCGGTCGCTTAGAAGCTCTCCTTCGTTCTTAGACTGTTGTCGACTGGAATGCTACCCCAATATTGTCGGGGGGGGGGGCGGACCCAAGGGCACGGTTGACGTGGGCCTAGGATGTAGGTTAAGGTTCAAACACCTGCGCTAGTCTTAGTCAACTAACCCTTTTCTTTAAAGACATTCTACGGTACCGGAGTTCTGGTACTCTGTCGATCTCTGGGATCACCAGGGGTGAAGCCGATCTCTAGATCAGCTTGAGTATCACCCAGAACTACACGTGCTGACCGTTTTGGTAATTAAAAAATATGAGCACTTGGGGCCTTGATGCATCAATGGTAATGTCTTGAATACTTAATGCTCCCGCCTTCTGTTCAAGCGTTGTCAACAGTGCTTCGTGTCTCAGATAACCCCATACCTTTAACTCGTCTTCATTTACTTCAATATGTCACTATATCAATAACACAGCATTTCAGAGATCAAAGGCAGACCAATATCAGCTTCAGTTTTGACATATTCAAAGTCTTACTCACATTACAAGTACACAATGAGGTCACCTATCAGCTTGGGTGCCAGCTGGCTCTGCCTTTTTCTTACAGCATCTGCCCTTCCCGCCCCTGGCCCTTCTTCTTGCATCAGCGAGATCTCTCTCCCCACCATTACTCTCCGCCCAAGTAAAGGCATCTATGAGAACGTCTACACCAGGCAATACCAAGATCTGTCATCTCAAAGCTTAACGATAGTCGCCTACACTTTCACCCAGACGTGCTCAACCATCAACTGCCCAATTCCCCTCGAGACTGCCCCTCCTTCTGGATTTACCCAAGCGGTAGTTGCAGATGGTTCTCTCACCGCGACTCTCATATTCCCTACTGAGTCCCTGGCGGCTTACTCCGTCGCCGGCTACACTGTCAAGCCTGTCCATACTGCTGCTCCTACGCAGTCTAATTCACCTATTGGTGCTACACCTGCTTCAAGCCCGTCGAGGAACTCTGGCACCTCTTCAAACAATGGCAACAAAATCCCAATCTATTTCGACAGAAACAAGCCTACCTCTTCTGTGGGGGCGTTTACTCCCCTACTCTCGCCTTCTTCCACTTCGGGGATCCTTACCCTAGACCCATCTACCTCGGGGCTTCCAACTTTCGATGACCCGTTGAATAAGGACAACAGCGGGTCTAATGGTCAACAATTTGTGGTCGTCGATGCTGCTCACGCACAAAAGCCCGATATTGTTATGTTTATCTTGATAATTAGTACAAGTATATTTACTGGAATAGTAATGTAATGTCGTCACTATGTTTACGCATCATGAAGTATAGAAGATAGTAAAAAGTTAATACCATACTAGACCTTTTCATTAGGACATCAGTGCTTAAGTAAACCTATACTATACTAGGGAATCTGATACCTTACATACCTCTGACTGTGACACATCTATTGCCTTCTAATGGCAGTGGTTGTCTGGAGTTTAACTTGATAATGGGGCCCTGGTGGGCCCGGATGAATGATTCCCCGAAACATCTGGGATAGAGCATCATCAAACTTCAACTTACTAGCAGGAACCGATAACAAGTAACAGAAGAACAGGGATGACTCCGATGTCCCTTTCGTTCTCCAGGACTGGGAAGTTCCTACTAGTCACAAGATTACAGTCAACAAGGTATCCAGAATGGTTTTTAAGATCTACTCTTGATTAGGATTGATATCCAGCTTTCCCCGACAAGGCTGGGTTAAACGAGTCCATGGCTGAAAAAATTGTTAATATAATAAATTGACTCGCGGAAATTGACTCAACACTACAGAGCTAAGGAGATACTGAACTCAGCCGAGAGAAATAATTTTTCAGGGCCATGTAGTGATCTGATAAGATAATCTTAACCATTGCTGCACTGCAATAGGTTAAGCTTAAACTGCCAAGATGTCCCGGTTATCAATCTAGACTATTTGCGTGGTTAGTATGAACTCGGGTGGTCTGATGACACGTCTTGGCATGGGGGAACTCTCGTACTCATGCAGATTTAAGAAGAAGCTGTTCCCCGGAAGAAAGAACTAAATTTCTCACTACAAAATTTCGAAATGGCTGCAGAAAAGAGCGAGATCACGCCTGCTGGCCAGGGTCCTTTGGATCAAAGCAATAGCAGTGCTGCAATTGACTCGGAGAGCAACCAAGATGCCATCTCAGCTCCGACAGAAGCTCTCCGCAAGCTGTGGACTAAGTTTCCGCTTACCTTGGCGTTCGTCGGGTGAGTGAATTTTCATCATCGGGGCCCACGGGCTGTAATGCTGACGCGATCTCTAGCCTTTTTGTCATGAACTTTTCTATGATCTTTGCTGCTTCTTCGGCTGGTGTTTACGATCCGTACGCGACTAGTCATTTCCAAGGCCATTCGCTTATTGCCACGGCAAATATCATTCATGGCATTGTTCGCATTGTTACGTATCCACTCGTGGCCAAGGTAGCGGATGTGAGTTATACTTAGTGCTGCTTGTTTCCGTAACCGAGGCTAACTTGAGTACCAGCATATTGGACGACCACAGGGATTTGCTGGGGCTGCGATTAGCATGGCCCTGGCGAATGTCCTCTATGCGGCGTGCCGCAATGTCGAGACATATCTTGTAAGTGTCTCATCGTTTCCATGGAATTGACTGACGCCATCAGGCTGGTGGCATCTTCGAATCGTTCGGTGATACATGGTGGACAATTACTGAGCAGATCTTCATCGCCGAGGTAACATCGCTGATCAACAGAGGTTTCCTCTTTACCCTACCACAATCACTTGCTGCCATACCAACTTTGTACGCCGGCACGTATCTCGGTGAGCATATGCTGCTCAAGTCCTCGTGGCGCTGGGGATTCGGCATGTGGGCTGCAATCATGCCATTTTGCGCACTGCCAACCATTGCTATCATGATCTTTATGAAACTCAGAGCGCGAAAGAAGGGTATTGTGAGTAAGCGAACTTCATTGCGAGCTGCCTCTGAGATACCCAAGGGTGCTTCTTGGATCGTCCAGGCTCGACAAGTACTCTATGTCCAGTTGGACATTGTTGGAGCATTCTTACTACTTGGAGGTCTCTCTATGACACTTCTTCCCCTCTCCATAACTGGGAGACGCAATACCGACAAATGGACTGAGCCATCTTCTATTGTCTTACTAGTTGTCGGTGTCTTGACATTTGTTGCATTCTTGATCTGGGATGGCCGGTATGCAAAGAAGCCAATCGTGCCTTTCCGCATGATTAAGAACCGCAACGTCATTCTGGCTTGTGCTTCAGTGTGTTTGATCGCAATGTCGGACTCGACGTATCGAACATTTGCTTCTAGCTTCTTGCAGGTTGCTGGTGGTTATTCTCCTGGCCATGCGGTTCGTATTGAGTGAGTCAATCCATCCCCCGCAGCAAAGCGCACAATTACTGACTATTTCTCAGCAACTCTCGACGTGTTGCGTTGAACCTTGGTGGTCTAGTCATTGGCCTCGGTATTAGATTTGTCAAGCACACTAAACCCTTCATCATCCTCGGCTGCTTGATGGTTGCTCTGGCGAACGGACTTCCGATTTACTTTACGAATATTGACGGAGATAGAGTCGCGAATGAAGCATCATTAACGACGGGACAAGTCTTACTTGGTCTTGGCCGTGGTTTTGCCCAGGTTCCGCTGCAGGTCTCTTTGCAGGCAGCAGTTCCAGACCATGAGATCGGTATGGCAACAGCCATGTTCCTTTCCTCCTCCGGATTTGGTGCCAACGTCGGTAACAGGCAAGTCTCGTACATAGTAGTTCTCCCAGTTCATATGCTAACATGCCCTCTAGTATCGGAGGAGCCTTATGGAACACCCTGCTTCCCCGCCGACTCGCTGCAAACCTACCAGAAGAGGTCAAGGCTAACAGCACTGCAATCTTTCGGTCGATCGTAGTTGCACAGAGCTATGAGTTGGGCACTGAGACTCGTGATGCGATTAACCTGAGCTATCGCATGACACAACAGACCCTCGCGATTGGGTCTCTGTCTCTGTCTATTCCGCTTTTGCTGATGATGTTCTTCTTCCGAAATGTCAAACTAACCAAGGAGGATGAACAGAGAACCGAGGTTGCAGAACAACAACTTGCTATAGCAGAACAGAGACTTGGCAGTGGGCAGAGTCAGCCAAGGGAAAAGAAGTAATCTCTCATCGCATGTTACCTAGATTATGCAAAGTTCTACAGGGGTGAGCCAGTGGAACAACTTCTTCTCAGACCACGGATTCCAACCCACCAACAGAAATCAGGGCAAATTGTTCACAAACAGCCATCACCTACCAATGTCACTGTGAATGGGACGGACATGGAGGAATGGAAGTTCTGCGCCCAGCGCAATGAAATGGCGCATGGTCTCTCGTAGCCGATCCTTTGCTGGATAACCCAGTAGGCGATTATTAATACATTGTAACACGGGCAGTTTCAGGCAACAATATTCTTCTTAAAGTAAGTAATGATTAATAATCTAGCAATCAGGTGCCAATGAGGAGCATGGCTAGCTCCCGAAACTTATCGGGGGTCCACCAGATGGACAGACAGACAGATCCTAGTAAAGTCGCAAATCCACCGCTACCTGCCTCATCGGGGTGCGCTATAGGGCTGTACTGTGAATGCTGAAGGATTGCCTGACGGCGACCGTGCATTCGCGTAGAGAATAGTTTTCTGCTGGGTTAAATTCCATGTCGTAGCGGGCTCACGTTATGTTGGACTTGTTGAACCACATATTCTTACGCCAAGACCGCAGTCGAAATTAATGCATCCACCGTCAGTCAGCGCAGAGAACGAGAGAGGCTACCTGGACTACATACAAAATGAGCGTGATGCTCACGATAAACAAGGGACACGCAGAATACAGATCAGCTGCATCTTTATGGTATACTGGCCATGAGGGTGATAGACTTATTTACCTTCCTTTGGGGAATCCCATTGCATTTCTTACTCAATTCTACACTCATTCACGCACATCCTCACAATGTCCTCCACTCTCAATACCAGACTCCCAGCGCTGTACCTCGAATTCATGAGGGAAGCACAGCGCTCGGGAAGCGTGCAACTCCCGATCTTAGGTGATGGCCCTCGGAGCATCCATTGTGTTTGGTGTAGGATCAAGCGATGGAAATGGGTTGGAACTACCTCCCTCAATATGCAATTCCCACTAACCCTTCTGCACCATTCAGTTTCCGCAAGTTGCTACGAGATCAGCTTCGATATTCTGGGTACAATGTTGGCATGATTGGTACCAAGAACGGCGGCACAATGAAAGACAACGTAAGAAATTAAACTTCTGATTTCATTTCCCAGAATGACCTTATCGTATAATTAGGACGTAGAAGCAACCTCTGGCTACGTCGTCTCACAGATCCACGATGCCTCGAAGCTTTCTTACAGGTACAAATCGTATCTCGTCTTTATCAACGCTGGCACGAACGACCTTGTACACAACATTGATGCGGGCAAGCAACATGAGAGACTCAAGTCCATGTTGCTCGATCTTTGGTCAAACATCTCGGACAAGACCGTCATCATTCTCTCCACCATCCTCCCCGTCGACAAACCCGAAGCCGAAAGCCTGCGCGGCCCTGTCAATACCAAGTATCGCGCTGTGGTCTCAGAGCTGCGCAAACAGGTGAAGCCCATATTCCTCGCAGACCTAGACGGTTTCATGACGCTGGATGATCTGGGGGATGGCACACATCCGACTGATTATGGCTTCAGAAAGATGGCTGGGGCATTCTGGTCGGCCTTTCAACAAGCTGAGGATGAGATCAGTGATCCTCTACCAGCCGATCTAGCCGGCGACTCCGGAAAGACGTGTCGCAAAAGTCCAGGTGATGGCGTTAATGCTGGTTCTCAGACACAGAGAGGTAGTGGATATGATGACGGTACCTACGGGCACGACAGTCAAGAGATGGGTACTCTTATGACCATCACGAGTGACTGGGACAGGGCCCAGTGGTTCTTTGCACGCATCTTCCGCTCAGACCGAGATGATCTTCTGGGCTGGGTTGAGAACTCGGCGGGTAACGTGGTCTACGCCGTCCGAAGGAATGATGGCGCTGGCAAGTTCACCAAGATCAGCACTGACTTGGACGTCCACGACAACTGCAAGATTAAAGGGGTTGTATTCATCGACCTCAACGGCGACGGACTCGACGACTTTGCTTGCATCGGGTCTGACGGTGCCATCTATGCCAGCATCAACCAAGGCAATGGAGGCGGCGACAAACCCCCTACCTTTGCCTACAAGGGCCTGTGGAGGGCTGCCGACTCGAGATATCCTCAGAATAAGGTCCGGCTCGCTGATATCGATGGTGATGGCCGCGCTGACTTTTGCGGTCTTGCTGACAATGGCGATGTCTACGTCTGGCGTAACGGATGGATCGACGACATGCCCAAATACTGGCAAGCCCTCGGAAAGAGATTTGAGGGAAAGGGAATGGGTAACCTGGACGGTACCCGCTTTGAAGACATTAACGGTGATGGCCGTGATGACTGGGCTTGGGTAGGCGACCAAGGCGAAACGTTTCTCTGGACCAACCACCGCAGCTGTGGCGTTGGAAAAGAAGGTGATGGCCTGAAAGTGGCCTGGCGTCCGGGCTACTACAAAGGCAAGACATCAGGTCCTACACACACAGGAGGGTTTGCAAAGGGGATCAGGAACAGGATCCATTTCGCCAGAATCTATGGGGAGCCCCAAGACTTTGGCCTTGTTGGCAAACAGGACTACGTTTACATGGAGCACTCTAAGGGCAGCGATGGCAAGCATACGTTCAAAATGCGCGTGTGGAAGAACAAAGGCTACGGAGGGACAAAGCTCAAAGGCGACGGTAACAAGTACTGCGACATGACAGGAAACGGCCGCGACGACTATGTCTGGGTTCTGTCAAAGGGTGAGATGGACTTTTATCCCAACGCTGGCAAAGATTTCATCACGGACAAGGACAGCTACTGGGGTCCTATGCAAAAGGCCTTCTTCAAGCCACCCCGGGACCTGGATCGACGAGATATCCATCTTACAGACTGGGATGGTGACGGCAAGTGTGACATTGTCTGGGTCGATCCCGATAACAAGAACCATGTCTCTCACAATTGTACCTTCGTTTCAGTGTCTTTAGCCAGCTTCTAAATCTCTCAGGCCATGGCTTCGACGCGGAGTTGGGGGAAACCATGGACCCCAATGGAATGATCTACGTTATCTCCTCTCTGAGGAAAGAGGAAACTGCGTCGATCCATTGCTGTATTTGGTTTCGATGGAAACCCCTGTTAAAGACCCCATAAACGTCTTGTTTGACCGGCTGCAGCCACAACAGCCCCGTCGTAAGGGCCGAGTCCTACGGGCGGGGTGAATCTCTTTGCTGGCGCGAAGGCATCCAATGCGTACTTTGTAGGGATTTAAGCTAATTATGGTTAGCGGCTCACTTGGCTGACTTTGGCTGTAATATAATAAATAACAGCTTCGAGTTGAACGCTGCTGGAGCAATCTACCTGGAACTAGGCAACGCATCCCTGTAGTGCATGGGGTTCATTATTGGCATTTGCGGCTGGGCCGGCCTTCTTTGACTGGCACAATGGGGCTTACAGGGTAGCAAGAACTCGCCTTTGTGGTTCGTTGCGTTTCTTTCATTGTGGAGCATCGGCAGGTGAGGCGGCTTACTCAATTCTGCCTCGTGAGACATCCTGTTGTTAGCTACCCAGGCTAATTCCTAATAGTATTAGTGTTATAACCTCATATATTCAGTTCTGCCCACCCTAAGCCATCCTGACGGCCTAGTACCACATGATATGCACCAACCTCATCGCTTTAATGCTTGGCAGAGAAGACACTACTCTAATTGTAATATTTACCTGGTCGCGACCCCGCCAGCTTCAGTTGTGGCAGGGATGCCAACGTGTCCTTGTTGGGTGGCTTCTGTGTAACAAGAGATATTAAACCTGCGGCGACAGCTCGTCATCTCTCTCCCAGCCTGGCAGTTTCTTCCACAAACCCTCATTTTCTTCGTTTGAGACTTTCTCACTTATTTTACTGCACTTGAGAAGAAGATGGAGGGCAACCAAGTTCAAAATGATTTAACACCTGGATTTGATTTTGAGTTTCATTACGACGAATCTTCAACAACGGGACGTGTTTTGACTCACATCCTGTTGGATCTGGCCTCTTTCAAAGCACCACAAGACTGGGACAACCGCCAACACATAAGCCAGCTGAAGATGCTGACGGCGAGCGCAAAGCGTTACCTCGAGAACGCTAGTTCTGGTGAAGCCAGCGAATTGATCAACTACAGCACTGTTGAAGATGTATTTATTTTGAATGATACTGTTACGCGACGGCCCGTGGACTCGTCAACTTCCACATATTTCTTTCCTTCCAAGGTATGCACAGACTTCATCATAATTGCCCAGAAGATGAGAGCTTATGAAGAGCTCAATATAGTTCAATCTTAATGACGTAGCCACGGCATCAACTCTAGATTCGACCCAAGAGTTACACTGGTCCAGGGGTCGCATTGTGTAAGTTGAGATCACTCTGTTCGCTTGTCAACTCATAGGTACGCTACTGAACCTGACATCCAGGCAAATTGCGGAAACGGCGTCGTTGATGCAAAGATCTCCATTGTTGCTATTGCATGCGTTCTGTCTACGACTTCAGAACGAAGATACAGCATTCATTCGAGAATTTATTCAGAGACATGTTGACTTCCGACATGCTCTGAAGACACCGAGTTTATTCCAACCCATGACCCCTTCCGACACAGATGCGGTGAGTTTGCCAGTGGAATCCCTTATTGCTCCTCACAGTCCACCGCACATCCTTTTCTCCAGTCTATTATTTATTGCGCAGAGGTGGCATAGCTAGTTGTAAGCTGCGTAATGTCTGGTTTTGTAAAAATCGACTTGAAGATAAGTAGCTAAGCCGTACTTCTATAGGACACCAGGATATGCTACCGAAGATTGTCGTACTCTTGCCATATACCTCACCTTCTATTGCAAGACATCAGTAACCACGTTATTCGTGCAGATCTCCCTGACCTCAAGGTAATAGAGCCGTTCAGGCACCTGCAGTTAGCCACGCCTAAGGATTCCATGAGTCTGTGTCAAGTCTCATTTGTATGTGTAAAGGTGGATAAGCAGCGAGTGAATATCTATGTAAGATAAATGCATGCGCTAATCCAGGGATGCCATCCTAGTCAGCAGAACAGGCCGCCGCGGTGTACAGCCCTAAAACCCAGTTGAACCTCCTCGTGTTGCTCACCAATGCAGGGAATGTGGGGTACTAACTACAGAATAGCTTTAAATTCGGGACGGGTATGGATAGACTAACGTTAGTAGACTAGGACTGGTCTAGAACGCCTAGCACCATTAGATCGACATAAGACAAGCTTATTTTTTCGGCTTTTCAGCCAGCCACATTTTCCAGGGTTCTGCCATAAGTACCGATGGTTTATAGAGGTATTTTACATCGTATAATCAAACAGATTATTAAATAGTACTATATTGCTTCTCAGGTATTTTAAATATAATCTTGCTTAATATAACAAAAGGCACAAACTATATTTTCACTAATAAATGCCACCGAGCCTTCTCCTATGTTTCCTATGAGGCATACTTGGGCCTCGTTATGGCTAGCTAATATGCAAGCTGTATGCCGCCTGCAAATCTTATCCACTTAAGCTGGTATCCTGGAAAGAGAGCAGCCAAGGATGGCAGACACACCGAGCTGAAATGGCCCGTTATGCGCTGTGGCTTGATGAATCCAGTGTCAGAACCGCTTCCTCCTGCCCCATGGTTCGCTGTGGCTGGCTGATATGAACAGGTAGTAGTTCGATAAAGGAATCTAGCCGAAAGATAACTCGGCTATGTAGAGAGAAAGCGTCAGCCGTTGGCTTTTAAGACACACAGCGCGCATGGCTGCCTGAGAATCAATAGCCTGGTCCCGGAGAGCGAATTGCGACGAAGCCTGAAACGCCTCGTTCTGACAACTAACTTTTATATCTGATGATGTCTGGCTGAAGATGACATGAATGGCTTGACTAGACAAATTTCTATCTCAATAGTCTAGTGATAGAAATGTGATATTGTTTGTGGCGAGCTGAGAAGGAGGTCTAGATGTGTTCTTGTGTCGGACTAAGCGATGCTGAAGAAGTGGGCTTTTGCAAAGAGAAGACTGTATGGGAGAGTCCGACAGTTCGACTCCAAGATAATCAGTAAAGGATATATAAAGAAGGCCACATCGCTACCAAGAACCCAAGATCTAACCACAAACAAGCTCCAGACATTACATTTACACCAAACTTTATATTCATATCTCCACACAACATCCTAATCATGGCCTACCAGAAGAGAATCGTCGCCACCGGTACTGCCTTTAACATCGAGAACAATGGCGTATGGACCATTGCCGACGTCGACGGCAACGGAACGCAGGACCTCGTTTACATCAAGACGCGAAACACGGGCACCAATAAGATTGAGGTGCATGCCGTCAGCAGGGAGTCAGGCTTCCAGAAGTTCATCATTCAGACAGGCACCGTCTTCAACATAGAGGACAACGGCACCTGGCTGATGCAGGACTATACGGGCGACGGCAAGGCCGACCTCATTTACATCAAGACGCGAAACACGGGCACCAATAAGATCGAGGTGCATGTCGCTGACGCTGCGTCCCGTTACCAGCGGTTTGTGCTTCAGACGGGCACTGTCTTCAACGTTGAGGATAACGGCGTCTGGACTATGTCAGCAAAGGGAGACCTTGTGTACATAAAGACACGCAACACGGACACCGGCAAAATTGAGTACCAAGTCGCTAGTAAGGAGTCTCGATACCAGAAATTCACCAAGCAGGTTGGTACCGGTTTCGCCGTCGAGGACAACGGTACCTGGTGTCTCGCTCCACGAATCAGCAGCGGCCAGTTTGCCGACCTGTACTATATCAAGATCAGAAACACAGGCACCAATATGGTTGAGGTCCACGCGGTCTCAGCCCAGTCCAATTTTCAAGACCGCATTATTGACACCGGCACCGGTTTCAACCTGGAGGACAACGGCACCTGGCTCATGACTAACCATCTCGGGGACCCACAGCGGTCGCCGGATCTGACCTATATCAAGACAAGGGCTACTGGTACAAACAAGATCGAGGTCCATATTAACGAGGCCTGAATGGTTCCTGATAGTCGTGCTTGATAATTTCAAGTCCCTTTTATGTGTTTGCAAGCTGAATAACACGGTAGTTAGCTTATAACTATATAGTGAATTTAGCTATATATCCTCCTAATCCCAATAATCCTGCCGATGGCCTTTACGAGTAACGGGAGGAGCTTTTTCTTAAGAGTGCCTGCTGGCTGTGTTGATGTCCTGTATATTACTCCTCACCTGGGGTACGGCGCTTCTGCTCTCTGTGTTGGTATTTATGTCGGAACTATGCTTGCTTGTAGGCTAGTGGTCTTCTTATGGCGGTTTGCGAGACAGGTGGCCAGTTACATTTATAACAACCTTCTCCTGGTGATGGTCACCCTTAGTCTTGTCGTCGAGACGTCCTGGCGATATGGTCCTGCACCCTTAAAACCTACTTATTTACAGCCTTTTGATAGCATGAGCTTTTAAAGATCGTTAGAGGAAACCTCAAATTGAAATTATAGCAAAGAGAGTGGATGATATAAAAAGCTGAAGTACGCGTTTATATGTGTTTACACGTATAAGTAATGCGCCTGCAGACTACTGTCCTGAGAGGCGAGACATCAGCTTCGGAGACTTGGCTGTCCAGTTCGCCGATGTCACTGGCAACGGGCGGAGCGACTACCTCTGTCTCGAGAAGGGCGGTAGGATCTGGGGATGGACGCAGGATTCTCAAGGTTCTTGGACGTACATCGATCAATTCTTTGGTACCAAGGGGCATGACCGCGCCAACATGCGCTTTACTGATGTCGATGGTGATGGGCGCGATGATGCCATCTGGGTTGAGAAGTTTTCTGGAGACGCGTTTGTCTACTACAACAAGGGCCGCAAGGACATCGCTGGGTCGCGATACCATAGGGAGATTCAGGACCGGGGAGGCCCCTTCCCAGCCTATGGCGGTAGCTACGCCGGTTCGTGTCAGTACTTTCCGGACCTGAACGGTGATGGAAGAGCCGATCTACACAGCATCCAAGCAACCTTTCCCAACACGGCCGTTAGCGCATACAACATCTGCGACGGCAACCGATCCGGCGACTACAGCTCCGAGATCAAGAAGCCCGACCTCATCATCCCCCCAAATACTCCTGGAGGTGGCGGCGGAGCTGAGGAATCCAACTCACCTCCCATTCCCGCGGAGAACTGCAAACTCACACCGGACTTTATGTACACGCCTCTCAAGCGCGTGGGGAGAAGCGCGAGCAGTGAGGACTACTGCTTTGCCAAGTGGAACAAGGGCGTCTTCATAAAAGAGATCGAAGCAGTCGCTAGCTCTGGTTCGCTCCGCTATATCCGCGTGGTCTACACAGACGGGACCATCCAGGAAGCAGGCAAGAAAGTCGCAGATGACGGCCACCACCGTTACGGTACGGTAAAATGGGACCCTTGGAGTGACTACTTCAATGTGTTTCAGATGCATGACGGTGGGTTCAACGCCGGCGTCGGGCGGATAGTCTTGGAGATGTCGAATATGTGCGGCGGTGATGGACCCTGTCGGCTTGATGCCGGGAATTACATGGACTTCCCACCTGTCATGCAGTCCATACCTCGTGGCGACTCGGATCAGGGAATGCTTCTGGGTCTTCGACTCAACGCAGGCGATGTAATTGAGTACATGACACCCATGTTCTCCAAGTCCAGGCCCCTCAAGGTGACTCTCGGCGAACCCAACTTCACACCAACATTCGAGGAACTCAACTCGAAGCCATTCGAGTAAGCATAGTCTACTTCAGTATCAGGAGTTGATTGACTAACATCCATTCAACAGGGAGCGTCAGATGGAGGTCGTCAGGACCTCTCACGTTGTGTATAACCGCCGAGCAGACAAGCCCGTCGAGATGGGGATCGATCTCTATCTCCAAGTCGAAAAAGGCACCAAAGTCACCTGGAGTACCCAGCAGGGAACCGAGTCGGGCGGCGAGCTCAGGGGTACCATCGGAGGTAGTTTGGAGTGGGACATTGGTCTTCCGGATCTGTTCTGGGCCAAGGGTAGCGTCAAGGCGGAACCCTCGGGTAAGTGGGTGTACAAGAAGGTCAAGATGGAGTTCAACAGCGGAGAGGACTCTACTATAGTCCGGGTAAGACTCTCTCTCTTCTCACACACACACATAGCATACTCTTCTCTTGGCATCGCATCGTGTTAACCACAATTTTGCTCTGCATAGACCTTGAGCAGAGTCACCATCAACACTGTCGTCGATCCCGGCAAGGCAGCTCTATGCCAAGTGGTCGCCATCCAAAGCAAAGCCAACATCCAATACAACGCCATGGTAAGTATCGTCCTCCTCCCTCGAACTTGACTGTACAAAAAGAAACTGACAGCTTCAACACTAGATGACACAGCACTTCAAGAGTGGTCATGCCTATTCCTATCCTGTGCAAGGCGTGTTCAGGGACAGTCGCGTCACTGAGGCCTTTTCGGAATGTGTGGATGCCAATGAGGACAACGAGGAAGAGGCAGCGTCTGCTATGGTAGTTGAGCAGAGTGGTACATACTGCAATGACGGTACAAGAGTTGGTGATACTGGCATGTCGGATGAGGAGTTGCGCAAAGCCTGCAGTCTCTAAGCCTTGACTGTCGTAATATGGAGGTCTAGGCGGGATTCAACTTTCTCTTCTCCCACGAGTGTTTCTCTCATTTACCTCAAAGGATTGTTCTAGTTCCGAATTGTGCATCGTGCACCAATTGCCGCTTTTCGACTCAATAAGCCTCCCTCTACTGCTTTGCTAATAAAGTCATTGCACAGTGCGTTGGGTTGAAATGCACCTTGTCTGTCATATACCCAACACATACTCGGGGACGTCATTCTGGCGTTCTGGGCTGCAGCTATTGGCTTACACGCCGCAAGCCGACAGCCGACAGCCGACAGCGGCAGGCTCCGCATCGACGAATTCATTTTCTCTCATGTTTGCCAGAGACAAACGATTATAGTACCAGATCATCGCCAATAACTTTCTGAACCAAAGGATAATGCTTGTTCATATTCTTAGTGTAGTCGGGAATTAAAAATACTCCGATTCTCCTTTCAAAAACGGAGATCCCTAAATAGTGTCCTTTTCTACCAAGCCTGCATCATTTCGCCTCAGCCCCAATACGAACAAGCCGTTTTAGGTACGGTACATGAAGGCGGAGGCGGGTGAGAAATTAGTGGTTTAAAAAAGGGATGATAGGGCTGTGCGAGCAAGGGGCTGGCCGCTAGTTTTCAGCTGGGCGCCACCCTTTCGCTCATTATGCTGACTGCCACTTCACTTAGCGTGTCATCCCAACCTATGATGCTTACCGTGGCTTACTTATGAGGCCACTCATTCGTCAATGGCTAAGCAGGTTCTGGACTTACTGAGTCTGGGCTCCGCCATTGTCTTGCGCTGGTGCCACAGCCTTGGAATTGGATTGCTACATAATAAGCGGAATGCCCCACGAAGGAGCTTTGAGGCTCTGGATCCTTGTTTTTTCTCTTCAGATCTGTCATACTGTCATTCCCGTTATCACCACTCAAAATGCACAGTTCTTTCTCCATCAAGGCGGCAGGCATTGCCCTTCTCTCGCTCGCCAACGCCCAGGATGTATCTGAAAACCTAGCTAGTGCCATTGCTGACTACAATTCTCTCTCCCTCTTCCGTTCCCTCCTCGGCGCGGCTCCCCAAGTGCTGTCCGAGACCCTTTCCAGCCAGGGCAGCAATGTCACCATTTTGATTCCAACCGATAACGCTATCAAGAGTTATCTCAAAGACTCTAGCATTTCCGATGTCACCGAATTGAACCAGACAATGCTCCAGGTCTTCTTCTCGTATCATTCAATGGCGGCTTCCCTCTCATCCACAGATTTCGATGATTCCCGTGGATTGTCGGTTCCCACATTGTTGAAGAGCGAAGAGTTCAACAACAGAACTGCAGGCCCTCAGATCCAGAGCCAGTTCGGCAACAACGCTGATGGACAGGTCGTGTTCGCCTCGAGAGTACAAAAAGGGAAAAGGGCTGATGGAGACATCAGCGGCGCAATTGTCAATCTCCGAGCAGGTGAGGAGCAGAACGTTCAGATGACTGCTGTCGATGGATCTTGGGGTGAGAAGAATGCCAGCAGGTTTCAGATCGTGGACAAGTGAGTAGTGATACGCAAGGTCGCTAGAATCAGACTAACAAACACCTCCAGGGTCCTTCTTCCCCCTCTATCATGTTCACAGACGGTTCAAGCTGCCGACGACAAGAGACTCACAGCCTTGAATGGCGCGCTCATCAAGGCTGGCTTGTGGCCCGCTCTCGATGCCTCCAAGAACGTTACATGTCTTGCGCCATCTACACAAGCGTTCAAGGACGCGGGAAGCCCTGATGTTGAGCTGTCGAAGGATGACTTGGGCGGCGCGTTGCTGTAAGCTGTTCTTTCTCCACATGCGCATGCAAGACTGAACTGACCCATCTCAAAGTGCCCATACCCTCAACGAAGTTACCTACTCCAACTACCTTCGCGACGGCCAAGTCATCGGAACTCTAAACAAGACCGAGGTCCGAGTTAGAATCATAGATGACGAAATCTTCTTCAACAACGCCAAGGTCATTGAAGCTAATGTCCTCACCAACAACGGCCTCATCCATATGCAAGTCATTCCTCTTCCATCGTGTCGAAAATGCTAACAAGTGCAGTCTCGATTCAGTTATTCAAGCTGATGGAAAGCCCAGCGAGACAAGCACTGGCACATCAACCGCTGAAACTGCAAGCGCTACGTCAAGCGGGTCAGAGACGACCGGAAGCTCTGCGACTGTTTCGCCAGACAATGGAAATTCTGGCAGTCGCCTGTCAATTGATTTTGGGATGTTGAGTGTCTTGGTGGCGGCGTATTTAATCATGTGAGAAATTTTATTCGGAGCATGGGATATATACTAAATTGTAATAAATTGTTGGATTCTTAATGGACACCATGTTGATTCTTTGAAACCTGGTCTTAGTGTCCTGGATAGATGTACTAAAATTGCTCGGGTACTTGGTAAGTATTAATTCCTAGTGGATGTGTTTTCATAACGTTGAGAAGAGGCTAAGACAGACGCCAGATTGACCTAGAGTTGCACATTACGATTTGTTCATCCGACGACGTTCTACACAATTCAGGTCCCGAACCATGCTTCGGCGTGTGGACAATTTCGAGGAGACGCGGGGTGACAGTGTTACCGGTCTCGGGATGAGGGGGAGGGCGGGGCGGGGTTCCTTGTCAGCGAGTACCAAGCATTTCCACGATATCAAATCTTCTGGTAGCCAAATGCCAGGTCCCTTTGATGATAATCAAACAGTAGTATTTTCAGCTAACTTATACCTCAACAGAAAAAGTAAAAGACAATGTCCGCGTCCAAAGTTGCACTGGTCACAGCTGCAAC